>CM042250.1:13362621-13475121 GCA_023566225.1 Romanogobio albipinnatus
TCGATCAGGACCACCTTACCCTGTAAAGAATTAAACTTGAACTCCTCTCCTGTAAGGGTTTTTGCTGTGATGTCGTAAAACGATTTTATTCCAGCCATGATTATCCCTACTTGCAGCTAACTGGTCCACACACACAGGTACAAGTCTAGGAAAATGACAGAATATAACACTACACACTGAGGGCGGTATGATATGCAGTGGCCAATCATTGCACGACTATCCACGCCCACTTATAATACACGCCCATAGAGTATTAGGGAGTGTCACTAAAGTGTTCACTTTCATCGGTTTGAAATGTTTATCTTATTATCTGTGGGTCTGGTGACGTGTTATTTGATGTATTTTGTATGTTTAGACCTATACAAATAGATATAGTTAACACACGAAACACACAGCAACGCCACAAAACAAACTCAATACATAATTGAGAATTTTACCACGACCCCTACATTTTCGGAACCAGCGCGGGAAGCTTTGTGACATTAGCCTGGTTACGAAAACATACATTTTATGCTACAGTCTAATTTAATCCGCGTTTATTAACATAACTCATAAACGACAAACGTTTAAGATCAGCACCGCGGTGAGTAACCTTAAGGTAAACACTTCTGACGACACTTTTGACTCAAATTCGGTAATTTCGTCGAGTTTGTCGACTGTGTAATTTAGCTCTTGCCATTGAAATGATTGTTTACCGTCGCCCGAAGTGGGTTCTGGGATTGTTTGAACCAGGACTGTCATTATTGAACTGTCAGAGTGCTTCAGATGTAATGTGAAATAGCTTATTTGTTGTAACCCTAACAGGTAACGTCTGTTATTTTATAATCTCCATCTGATCCGTTAAAAGATGATGCGTAAGAAGAAGCGCTCATCCATCACAGTGGAAGAAGACTCCACACTTGACGTCCCAAGTAAGTTCCTAATGACGTCACGCCTGAAAAAATTGGGAATAGCTAAAGTCCTTGTACGATATTTATTGCTGGATTGTATCGATGTCTTCATTTGTACAGAGTCAAAAAAGAATAAGAGCAGTGGGCGATCCACAAAGTCTTCAACACAGGACTCCTGCACGGACTCAGTTTTTGTTAAGGTCCTGAAGGAATCAGGTGTCACTTTAACACCTGGCAGTACGGCTAATGAAATTGGTAAGATGAAGGATGATCAAGTATGCACTGTACACAATAAAGGTGAACACACAAGGAAAACATGCATGTTCATAAAAACAGATTTCATTGACATCTGTCACACAATTCTTTATTCATTATAACAGCTGTAGACCAAGTTATATTTCAAAAGAGACTCCAGCAGCATCTACGAAAGAATCCCAGATTCCCCAATGTGAGAAACAGATCATCATTACATCACTTTTTACAGAAGTAGTTTACGCAATGTATATTTACATTGCTGAATGGCTGTTTTGTAGATAATTCAGGAGTTTATATCTGCGCTGGAAACGTACATCGAAGACCCAGAGAGATTGAGAAATTGTCTTCTGCCTTGTGTGCCATCACCCACTTCACAGCAGGATGCCACGTAATAATACACTTCTTGTTTTTCCAACTGAAAACATTACAAGATTTCATTCAATTTTTTTATGCAATAGTTTTTTTTCGTTGTTGTTGGTTTTTAACTTATGTACTTTTATTTGTTTATTTTTTCCTCTAATATCAGTTCTGGCTCCTATCAGGAAAGTCTGGTACGCTTGTTGCTTGGAATAGAGATGCTACAGGTAAATAAATCAGCTCTATTTACCCCTTTAAATACAAAGCAAGAGAAAGCTAAGTATATTTTTCCTTTTCTTACATTTAGAATCGGCACATTATTATGAATTACAATTATATTTTATAATATAAATTATGAAATGTATAATGAAATAATTTTTAAATATTTGATTGTATTTAAAAAAAAATTATATATATATATATATATATATATTATAATTAATCACGTTCAAAATAAAAGTTTGTTTTTACATAATATATATGTGTGTGTGTGTGTGTACTATAATATAATTATGTATTTTAATACAAACACATGTATATATAAAAATGAAATAAAAATAAAATAGTTTACTCCTACAACGTGCCAGCTGTTAGTAAGAGCCTCAGCATTTAATAAAAACTGGCTTTGATCGGTTAACTATTTTATATGTTCTTCACTATGTTTCATGCACAAATTATTATTATTTTTTGACAAATTATTTATTTTTTTTATAATTATTTTATTTATGAAATATGTGCATATATATATATATATATATATATATATATATATATATATATATATATATACACACATACACTCACCTAAAGGATTATTAGGAACACCTGTTCAATTTCTCATTAATGCAATTATCTTATCAACCAATCACATGGCAGTTGCTTTAATGCATTTAGGGGGGTGGTCCTGGTCAAGACAATCTCCTGAACTCCAAACTGAATGTCAGAATGGGAAAGAAAGGTGATTTAAGCAATTTTGAGCGTGGCATGGTTGTTGGTGCCAGATGGGCTGGTCTGACTATTTCACAATCTGCTCAGTTACTGGGATTTTCACGCACAACCATTTCTAGGGTTTACAAAGAATGGTGTGAAAAGGGAAAAACATCCAGTATGCGGCAGTCCTGTGGGCGAAAATGCCTTGTTGATGCTAGAGGTCAGAGGAGAATGGGCCGACTGATTCAAGCTGATAGAAGAGCAACTTTGACTGAAATAACCACTCATTACAACCGAGGTATGCAGCAAAGCATTTGTGAAGCCACAACACGCACAACCTTGAGGCGGATGGGCTACAACAGCAGAAGACCCCACCAGGTACCACTCATCTCCGCTAGAAATAGGAAAAAGAGGCTACAATTTGCACGAGCTCACCAAAATTGGACAGTTGAAGACTGGAAAAATGTTGCCTGGTCTGATGAGTCTTGATTTCTGTTGAGACATTCAGATGGTAGAGTCAGAATTTGGCGTAAACAGAATGAGAACATGGATCCATCATGCCTTGTTACCACTGTGCAGGCTGCTGGCGGTGGTGTAATGGTGTGGGGGATGTTTTCTTGGCGCACTTTAGGCCCCTTAGTGCCAATTGGGCATCGTTTAAATGCCACGGCCTACCTGAGCATTGTTTCTGACCATGTCCATCCCTTTATGACCATCATGTACCCATCCTCTGATGGCTACTTCCAGCAGGATAATGCACCATGTCACAAAGCTCGAATCATTTCAAATTGGTTTCTTGAACATGACAATGAGTTCACTGTACTAAAATGGCCCCCACAGTCACCAGATCTCAACCCAATAGAGCATCTTTGGGATGTGGTGGAACGGGAGCTTCGTGCCCTGGATGTGCATCCCACAAATCTCCATCAACTGCAAGATGCTATCCTATCAATATGTACCAACATTTCTAAAGAATGCTTTCAGCACCTTGTTGAATCAATGCCACGTAGGCAGTTCTGAAGGTGAAAGGGGGTCAAACACAGTATTAGTATGGTGTTCCTAATAATCCTTTAGGTGAGTGAGTGTGTGTGTGTGTGTGTATATATATGTATATATGTATATATGTATATATATATATATTTGTATATGTATGTATGTATGTATGTGTTTTCATCATACATTAATCTTTAATTATTGGAAATTATTTGGTCAAAAAAGTGGGATACTTTTTGGTCTTTTGTCTGTTGAATATTTATGAATATTGTATTTAATGAATTAATTTCAGCTGTTGTTAATTATTACAATATATATTTTTCATCTTCCTACATTTAGACCCTGGTCATAAACACTTTGTTTGAAAAGCTTCCAGAATTCATGTTTGAGGGGTAAATTTCCATTTGATGACTTTTTGTACACCACTTCAATTACAGACAAAGTCCCGTATCATTTGATTATTAGTGACTGCATTATTCTCTGTTACAGAGTTAGTGAGGATGGCCTCAACGTTCCCCGTCTCATAATAAACCAGTTAAAGTGGCTGGACCGAATTGTAGATGGCAAGGTACACAATCCTAGCCCAGTGATGAATATGTTCCTGTGAACATCATAATTGCCAATAGTTCCTTTGTAGCAGACATAAATGTTTGTCATAGCCAACATGTGGCATCTGCCATAACTGCTGTGTATGTGTAGGAGTTGAGCAGTAAGCTGATGCAGATGGTGTCTGTTGCTCCAGTGGAAATCCAGCGGGACATTATTACCAGCCTGCCAGAAATCCTGGAGGATTCCCAGCATGGAGACATGGCCAAAGAGCTGAAGTACGTCAGCAGTGTCCCAATGCATGAGATAGGCTAGACTAAAGTCTGTTAAAGTTGATTTATGTTCAGTTGTGTTGTTTGGTTTAGTAATTATGGCTGTGATGGTAATGATGAGGGTGACTGTTATGTAAATGCTTATTATCAATGTGTATATTGTATTTATGTGAGTCTGTGTTTGTGTCTACTTCCTTGTGCAGCCAATTACTTCAGCAGAACACTCAGCTCACTGTGCCTATATTGGATGCTTTATCCAGCTTGAATCTGAGCTCTGCGTTATTGTCAGAGGTATGCAAATATGTTCCCTAAAATGCAGTGTCATAGCTTTAAATAAAATAAAATGAAAATAAAACTTCTTAAGCAAAACAGAAGTAACTTATTCTCACCATGGCTGCATTTATTTAATCAAAAAATAAAATGAAAAATTATTACATTTTAAAATTATGTTTCTGTTTTTATATATTTTAAAATGTAATTTATTCCTGTGATGGCAAAGCTGAATTTTCAGCGGCCATTACTCCAGACTTCATCGTCACATGATCCTTCAGAAATCATTGGTGATCAAGAAACATTTCTTAAAATATTGGATCTCATTTACTAATAATTGCGTACACTATACGTATTTATACGCACAAAATATATACGCACCTTCTCACCAAATTAAATCTCCCATTTAAAAAAAACAGCATTTATTTGATTATTTTTGTATCAATTTAATGCATCCTTGCTGAATAAAAATAGTCATTAATTTAGACTTAAACGGTAGTGTATACTATTCAAAATCCTCTTTCTCTCTATCAGGTGCGTGACGCAGTAATGGGAACTCTCTCTGCTGTGCAGTTAGAGGATCTTCCTGTCGTAGTGAAGTTCATCTTGCACTCCATCTCTGCATCTGATGCTAATGAGGTCAGGTCTCTAAACTGTCCTTTGGGGGGTTTTCTTTTTTAAAATTCTGCTCTGACAAAATTTATTTTGTCTAGTAGACATTTTAAAGGGATAGTTCACCCAAAAATGAAAATAAGCCCATGCATTACTCACCCTCAAGTCATCCTTGGTGTATATGACATTCTTCTTTCAGACGAATACAGAGTTATATTAAAAAATGCCCTGGCTCTTCCAAGCTTTATAATGGCAGTGAATGGCTGTTCCTGTTTGTATTCGTCTGAAGGAAGAATGTCATATACACCTAGGATGACTTGAGGGTAAGTAAATCATGGGCTAATTTTCATTTTTGAGTAAACCATCCATTTTGCTCATGTCCTTTTCATGCTCCTCAGGTGGTGTGTGACCTGCGTAAAAAGCTGGAGTTGGAGCAGTGTGTTTTGCCATCAGTTCTGCAAGCCTCCCAGAGTCGTTTGAAAAGCAAAAACGTGTCAAGGTGAGACATTTTCCCACTTACATTTACGCATTTAGCAGACATTTTGATCCAAAGTGACTTAAAAAAGAGGATCTAAAGCAATTCGTCAAGGAGCCAACAATTATTTGTAATATATAATACCAGGTTTATTTGACAACTAGGTCAGGAAGCAAGCTAGAGAAGAGGAAAAATGCAGAGAAGAATTTTTTTGTTTTTGTGTATGTGTGTGTGTGTGTGTGTGTGTGTGTAAGTGCATTGGTTTGGGGAGGTCAAGAGCTTGTTATAGAGGTTAATCTCTTAAAATGCTTCTTAAAAGACGTAATGGTCTCAGCATTTTGCTTTCTCTTGAAGGAAATTTCTACCGTCATTAACTCGCTCTCATCCTTCCTTCCCAAACCCAATTTACTTTCTTCCATGCAAGACAAATAAGAATTGTGAATATCTTCAGTTCTGCTGGCAGTCTCCTGACTTATTCTTGATTGTCACTTCTCAGGCCCTCCAATGTCCCATCATGCAGCAGTGCTCAGGACAGTGTGGCTTTAATTCTGGAAGCCATAAAGTCAGCTATCCGCTTTCAGAAAACCATCTCAGAGGCTTGGCTTAAGGTTAGCTGAGAGTTCATATGATCTTCATTGCCATTCTGTCTTCAGACACAAGTTGCTATATTTCCATCCAACTGAAGTGATTTAAATACTGTTCATATTTTTGATTTTTCAGGCCATAGAGAATGTTGATGAGTCAGAGGATCATAAGGTTTGATTGACTTCTATTAAAACGTTTTAATTTGATTGCCATTAGATTGACACATTTCACACCTGAACATCCAAATTCATGAATAAACCCTACTTGTTGTGTCTCTCAGGTGGTTGATCTGTTGGTGCTCTTCATCCTTCACTCCACTAATGCAAACCACAGCCGACGTGGGGCGGAAAGAGTGCTTAAGGTCAAAGTTCGCAAGGGTCTGATTCAGGAAAGCCTCTTGCAGAAGACTTTTAAGGGCCATGCTCAGGTTTGCTTTCATTCACATGATTATGACTAAAGGAATAGTCCTAAATATGATACCTGACGTTTTGGCTCCTCACATCAAGTATGGTGTAACTGTTTCATACAGGTGATGCGGGGTTATTTCCCATCCATTCTGGCTCTAGCTCAAGGACTCTTGCGTTCTTCAGACTGCTGTGTGGTGCCTTTTGGAGGTCACATGTACAAACAATCTTTCACAGCCTTTGACTCATACTCTCGGCAGGTAAGAAAAACCTCTTAATCACCTTACTGAAGCACTGCAGATTTATGGACACCAATATTCATTCAAAGACGTGCATTGATGTCCAGTACATGTGTGTTTGTTGTGTAGGAGGTGGTGGGCTCTCTGGTCACACACGCATGCAGTGGTGTGAGCGGCGAGGTGGATGTGGCTCTTGAGCTGCTCTGTGAGCTGGTATCTCAGAGACCTGCAGAGATGAGCCAGTTCACAGTTTTTGTGAAGGTATGATTGCCTGCCTGGTTTATGACCTTAATCCCTTTCTTTCATCAGTTTACTACAGGATTACCATTGAATTTTCAGTTATGAAAAAATCATGAAAATTATTTGTGGAAATTCTATACTGATTTTTACCAGCCTTTATATTTAGTCTAAATATTTCTTCGACAAATATTGTTCTTGTGCAGACTGTCTATTTTGGAAGTCATTTTGGGAACTGTTTGGGTGTTTTCAAGTTCATAAATGATATACCAATTTGCTGGTGTGGATTGTGGGTACTCTGGCAGGGTATTCTGGACTACATGGACAACTTGACCTCACAGCAGATTAGACAACTCTTCCACCTGCTCAGCCGTCTGGCGTTCGGACAGGAGCAGCACGGGGGACACATCCAGGTGAGAAACACACTGCATCTTAAAGATATAGTATGTCATATTTTCCATTAAGAGACAGTTGATTCAAAAATTTTAATTCTGTTAAATATTTATATGACCCCTACCAGGATGACATGCATATCGTCATCCGTAAGCAGCTATCTAGCACGGTGCCCAAGTACAAGCGCATTGGTATTATTGGGGCAGTCATGATGGTGGGCAGTATGGGGGCCAGCAGGTACACTCTTTACATTATGATGTTTCACTTATACACATTCTGTTGTTGTAATCTTTGATCTTCACTTTTTTTAATCTTATGTTGTTTATGTAGAAATAAACCTGATGGCTCTCAAGGTGGCACACTGCCCAATGAGACACACAGACAGGTGAGTGAGATGATCTGATGGTTTAAAGGTGCAGTAAGTGATTTCTGAGAAATGCTGTTGAAAATGGATCGGACCAAGCACCACAACACACTTGTAGCAGTAGGGGGCGTATACACTCATGATGGGGGAGAAGAGAGAGTGAGCAAGAGAAAGATCTGAAGAAAGACTGTAGAAAGAGAGAGGACTGCGAGACATTACAAAAGAGAAAAGCTCAGGAATATCACTGGGAACAAGGGTTATGATCAGGCAAGAGCTTTATGTCCTGCGTTAATATTAGAAATGTTTTCCAGCGCTGGAGAGACCTAAGCGGGAAAGCCTGAAAACAGATGCTGAGGTTGCGTTGTTTCTGCTTCGTGCATTTTGATGTGGAGCAATGAAGGGAGGGGTGTGTTTGTTTGGGTTGATTTCAAATCAACAGTGTTTCTCAAAATCACTTACTCAGTAAAAACAGTAATGTTGTGAATAAGGGCTGTGACGTTGGCAGTTTTTTACCACCGCAGTGGTAATGGTGGCGGTGCAGTGGTTGGGGTGGCGGGTACACACACACACACACACACACACACACACACCTCAATTAAAACGTTTTGAAAATAAAAAATATAAATGAGGCTCAAACATTTAAGCATGCGTGTTTATTTTAGTACTTCCGTCTGTGAAACTACACAATACAGCCTGTAAAACATTTATATAAATATCAGTAAATAATGGTAATATAAATAATATAAGAAAGTTAGTTGCAACAAAAAATGTACGCTGAAAAGGATGTGGGACACGAGCAGGAAAGAGAGCATCGCTTTTCTAATATCTTCATGTTTTCTCCTGATGTTTCAAAACTGATACTTGTAGTAGGTGTGAAGAACGTATTTATCTTCCGCAGGGTCAAGAACTTTAGGCTTCGTTTGATTATGCGCTGCGAGAAATGCCCTGCAAGAAAGCAAAACTTAAAATCTCAGGTGTGTATGAAATGCGCTATACACACAAACTTGACGCACCTTAAATCTAATAACAAGCACAAACTGTGTTAAATAGAATTTTAAGTATAATGTATCTGTCCTACACCGTTTTCTACTTTACCACAGTAAATTATGCAAATATACTCTTAATTAAAAGCAAACAAGAATCGTTTATAATCCCCAGTGAGAGACGTACTTGAAGATTTGGGAAAATAAATAAGAGATTCCATGTCCAGTAGAATAAAGTGGAGTAAGCCTATTGATCAATTTGTGGAATATCGGGTGACCAGATTGCAAAACGCAGGCACATCTTAAATTTGCCTCGCCGCACAAGCAAAGCCTACCTCGCTCGTTCGGCATGAATCCATGTTTCCATGCCTGCGATGTAACATTTAATTGCGAACCTATTATTTCTTTTGTAAACAAAGTTTTGTGCTTCGCTTGTGTCATAATATTCATGTAAAACAGCATTCACATACAAAAAAAAAGTGTTTTGGCCGACCACCACCAGTGCTACTCAGCCACCGCGGTGGTGCAGTTGTCACGTTTACCGGCACATCCCTAGTTTTGAAATATTACTTCAATTTAAAATAACTGTTTTCTTTTTTTTATATATTTAAATTGTAATTTATTCCTGTTTCCTTCAGAAATCATTCTAATGTGCTGATTTGGTGCTCGAAACAACATTTCTTATTATTATCAATGTTGAATCAATGTCGGTTGTGCTGCTTAATTATTATTTTTTGGAACCGTGATACTTTTCAGGATTCTTTGATGAATACAAAGTTCAAAAGAACTAGCTGAAAAGAAAATATTTATAACATTATAAATGTCTTGGTTGCTTTCATTGTAATTTTTACTGGCCAATGTACCACTTAATGTTTTGAGTGGTGTGTGTAGGTGATGGCTCTGTTGGAGCTGGTGCGCTCGTGCAGTGAGAGTTCCCCAGAAGCTGCTGCTCTCTGTTATGACGAGCTGGCCAACCTGCTGCAGACCTGCAAACTGGACCCTCTAGTGCTGGTGTGTGTGGTTTACTGACTTCAATTAAGTTGTAGACAAAAAGTAGTACAATTCATATGCATATCCACATGACAAAAAGGTCTTTACAGTACATTATTACATCAAGCTCTCTGTGTTGGCCGTCACCCTCAGGCATGGATCGGGAAGAGTGTGTTAGAGGATTTTCAGGAAGACTTTGTTGTAGACCTTGGACCAGATATGCCAGGGTGAGTGACACATTCAGGGCTCATAAAGACGGCACTTTTTATTGTTGTATGATCAAAGGAAAGCAATCAGCTGTTTAATATATTTTTTATATCTTAACTTTCTCATGACCCTTTGTGTGTGTGTGCGTGTCTTTCAGCCCGTTTGTGTTTCCTGCCTCTGTAATGTATAATTTGGACGAGGATGAGAGTCAGGGAGGGATCGCCATCAATCTACTGCCACTTATGACTCAAGACCAGCAGCACAAAATGGACACAACCCAAACAGCTGGAGTCAAGAGAGAGAGGTCACTACTGTATGCTGAACTCAGTGGACAGTTTAATGTTGTCATGTGACCTTTAACCTTCGTCAGACAACTGTAATCATGCAAATGCGTTATTAAATTATTGAAATAGTATAACTCCCATAGGGTACATTAAGTAAAAAGGTTTTCAGTTCCTTGATATAGATAATAGTGGTTGTTCAGTATGAGTTTAGTAGCCAGTGCTGATATCTACATTACCACATATGTATGTGGTTTGATCATATGGGATGTAATCAAAATGAATGAAATGAAATGAAACAATTTTTTTACACAACATTTACTCATAATATTTGAAACCAAAATGATGCACTCCCTCTCTCATTCTCCTAGGCGAGTGTCTCCTCTGTGTCTGTCCCCGTTTTTCCGCCTTCTGAGGTTATGTGAAGAGGTGCAGCACCAGGGGGATCTGGAGGAGATTGATGCTCTACTAGGTCAGATATACCTATATCAAATCAGTGATAATATTTTGTTCTATGTTCTAGATCGTGGTTTGTCATGATCACTGCACAGAAGGAATTTATTAGACGCTTCTGCTTTTGATGATTATTTATATTAGGGCTGCACGATATAACATTTCAGCATCGATATCATGATGTACGCATCTGCGATAGCCACATCACAGGATGTGCAATGTCAAATATTGGGATTGTACTTGATCCGTACGAACCAGGGACCACGGTTCGAAGCACATGTGATTTTTGGATTAATTACAAAAAAAAAATCATAGTTGGTGTTTAAACACCAATTGAGAGACAAAATGGATGCATATCATTATATTGAATACGTGCATTCGGTCTTAAAGTGACAGCAGCCTAATATTCCTGCCGCTGTCTGTTTATTAATGTTAATCAAAACACACAATACAAACACAAAATTACTTTTGTAGCTATAACAAATGCATTATATTTAATTCATTCAGTAAATGCAGTGTTATTTTACATTTGATACAATTTCTGTACCTAAATACTGTTAGAATTACCTGAAAAACATAAAGCACTGTTTATTTCATTTGTGTCTTTGTTCTATTGTACTTATCTATGCTTATAATTTATTTTCTGTGCATATTAAGATATTAATAAATCAAATATTATTTTCTATGAAGATTCACTCCCCTACAAAAC
This sequence comes from Romanogobio albipinnatus, assembly GCA_023566225.1. NCBI lineage: Eukaryota > Metazoa > Chordata > Actinopteri > Cypriniformes > Gobionidae > Romanogobio > Romanogobio albipinnatus. The sequence continues at coordinate 13,374,067 of CM042250.1, forward strand.
CAGCCAAGTCATTCTAGATTAATTCTTCCCAAATAGAGCCATTGAAGTCATCTGGTGAAATTGTTTTCGTATTGCAAAATATATTGTGGAAAAACTAAAGATATAAATTAGGGCTGAACGATATTGGAACAAACTGGCATTGCTATGTTAACATCTCAAGAGGTGTCAGAGATATTAAGTTATATACAGAAGGTCATCTAAGGAAGTTTTGTGTTGTTGTAGGCTGTCCTCTGATCCTGACTGATATCGAGGTGGTGGAGAAAGTGGAGAGTTTGTCTAAGGTTGAGAGAGAGTTCCTCTGTTCTCTGCTCTTTCACACCATCAACTGGTTCAGGGAGGTTAGTACACCTCTTCAGTACAACATAGTACTGAATTAATCGACTTCAGAGTGACTTTACAATCATCGCTGATCATTTCAAGTTCTGATTTGACTATTTTGCTCACTTATTTTACTTCAGTTGTAAATGAATAGTTCATACAAAAATGAGATTTCTGTCTTCATTTACTCATTTGCTAAAAATCTTTTCATTCGGTGTAGTTCTCAAACTCTAGTGCAAGTAACATCAAGCATCAATGAATGTCTTGTGACTGAATATTATCTTAAATTTGGCTCAACACAAAAGCACAAAGCTTCAGAAGACTTGGAATATAGTTCCTATATCATATGGTCTTCTTTTGTTAAATGTATGATAACCATTCACTTTGAATATTCTGGAACTACAATTTGGAACTACAGTACTTTTTTTTTGTTATGTATTACTGAATGTATTCTAACATGTGCATTATGTCTGTTTGTGAGTGTAGGTTGTGAATGCGTTTTGCAGGCAGAACGATCCTGAGATGAAATTGAAGGTTGTAACTCGTATTCAGAATATCACTTTCCTTCAGAGTTTACTGCAGACATGCTTGGCAGGTATATTGTCAAATCATTCAATATATCACTTTTACTTTAACATGTGCATTTCTCAGTGTGTCTTATGCCAGGTTCAGACTACACAATATCAGCACGAATTTTGGCACAATTCATTTGGCGTCGGAACGCAATAATGGATTGTTTTATATGTTAAAAATGGACAACAGTCTGTGATGCTTCACGACTTCCCGAAAGAAAGACTAGCACGTTTAATTTTTACGGCCCTTCACAACGGGTTCCATCACATCTGTAGAGCTGACCAATAAGAGCACAGAAGCTCCTCTTCGTGCAATCAGGGAACATGCCCACTGGCGGGTTTTCTTTCTTTTTTTGGGCTTTTCTGACGACAAGAGAGCCAGGACAAAACACACCACTTCGGTAGCCATTGTTTGTTAACGCTCATTTCTGGAATTCAGTCGCTAGTTCCCCCTTCTCGATGACATCATGTTGTTAAAGACGACAATCGATGAATGGTTGGGAAGCAACATGTAATTTAAAATTGCATAATCTGACAAAGTGACAATCGTAACGGACACAAATGTTGTGTAGTCTGAACCTGGCATTATAGTAAAAAAAAATCTATATCTAATGCACTAATCTTTGAAGGTTAACATTGTTTTATTGTATACTGTGTTAGCTACACCAGGCTACACTCCTCCTCAGGCTAACTTTGATGGAGAGAGTGCTGAGGGGGTGGTACTCTCTTCTTCAGTTGCTCCACCTAAGAAAGGAAAGAAAGGCAAGGCTGCTGGAGAAATCACCAAACTTTACTTTTTGTACGTTTTGTATATTGGAGTCAGTCCTTCACTGTTTTTGTGTGTTTAGAGTCATCTGGAAGGAAGAGGAAGGCCTCAGCGAGTAAGAACTCCTCAGGTGACAAGTCACAGCTGGAGGGGGCTGCAGAGGCAGAGGAGTCCCAACAGGTAAAGATGAGATATACTATCTGTCCCTTAATCCAATATATTGAAATTTTACTATGGTGTCACCTGCATTTTAAAGTATTAAACCTGTCAATTTCTTGTTATATCAGGACCATCCAGAGAAAGAGAGTGAGAAAGAGAAAGAGAAAGAAAAAGATACCAAATCAGGGGTCAGTCTGTCATCGTACTGGCCATTCTTCAGAGAGTTGGATGTTGAAGCTCTGAGCGTGCTGCAGTGTGGCCTTCTGTCCCGGACACTACTGGACACTGAGCTACATAGTAAGGTAAAGCAAGTCTGTTCGCTGGGGGATTCTCAGTACAAGTACATACTTTAATTATAAACTAAATAATATCATTGCTTCATGTGTAGTTAAGGGAGGAAGTGCAGTTGGGCCCCGCTGAGTTGCTTTTCCTGCTGGAGGATATGTGGCGTAAACTGGACTTCAGTTTGGCTTCTGCTCCAGCCAAAAAGGCTCCATTTCTCAAAGTAAGAACACAGACACCAACTTGACAACAATTTACCTTGATTTACATAGTAGAACTCATGCACAACTTTGAAACAACAATCAAATCAACCTATCAGATATTGTCTTAATAATTAAAAAAATAAAACACTAAAAACTAAAATCAGTTATTTTAAATAACACTGTTAAATGTAATCTTTAGCAAATCTCTGAATATTTCTTTTTATAATGATGCCTAAATTAAGTAAATTGTATATGAACAGTATACAAATTATTATTTTGAGATTATTTGAGCTAAATGTGACATTTAACAGTATTATTTACATTGATTGATTTTATTTTTGTGTCATTTTAAATAAAATTATTAAGCGTTTAATGACGGCAAAAGTAATATAAATGAGCAATAAAAAAAAAACCCAATTAAATAAAAATAAAAAGAACAATTACAAAATTCAGTACTGACTGATACTGATAGATTAAAAAAACAATATTGGTTAATAATCAATATGATAATGAAATATTGTGTATCTTTGGTGTCACTTTAGAGTAAGACAGACAGATCAGTGGGCTTTGCTCACTTACAACAGAAAAATGCCAAAGAAATCGCCACCTGCTGCATTGAGCTGCTGCCCACACTCTGCACACACCTGGAGAACTGCCACAATCATTTTCAGGTACACACGTTTCCATTCACAGCATTGTAAACATGTTCCTTATGTAAGAATTAGTTTGGTTTTATTTCTGTGTTTGAATGTGTTTGTCCACACAGACTCTGCTCTCTGAGAATCAGGGTGTTGTGGATGCTCCTAGTGTGGACGTGAAGGAACAGCAGCTCTTGTGTTCAGCCTACCAGCTGCTATTGCAAGTTTTTCACACCACGTTCAGCTGGTGAGCCCAGACTAGTTGGTTGTTAGTTGACTTTCCTGACAACTACAAAACTTTCTGACCATCTTCAATCAACCTGCTGTTCATTTTCAGGGCCGGCTTTTCTGGTCTGGGGCATCGTGCTCTGCTGAAGAATGCTCTGGGGGTCCTGGCTGGTCGGTTAAAAGAGGACGAGACAGATTTGACTTTAGATCAGCTCAGCAGGTGGGAACGTCAGTGCATGTACTTCCTGATTGCTGTTAGTGGAGGATTTGCAATCTAACCATCTGTATGTGGTGTTTTATATGCTCAGGCATGCTTTTGAGTACCTCCAGAACTTCCGAAGCACAGTTCCCAGCCTGAACACAGCCCTATGTCTGACCCAGCTGCTCATTGTGCTGTCCCAGTATGGAGGATCAAACCACAGGAACTACAGAGAACAGATCAGTATGTTTCTCATACTATATGCTGTATCATAGTGGTTGCTCTTTAATACATTCATTTTGAATGATACAATTTCCCCACAGCATCCCTGACAAGGCATTTCCTCTGTCAGGAGTGGGTTACAGCGTGTGGAGAGAAGGAGCGAGGAAACAAATACAACGATGCTCTTCAAACTCTCCTCAGGTATGTTGTGAATTACACACAATAAGCTTAAGTTCCTATTCAGTACCAAATGTCAGTGTTGTTATTGCTTCCTAAAACTAAAAATGATTTTCAGCTTTTGGCTTTTGGCTCATGGGGACCCGGGCTCGATTCCGGCCTGGGTCATGTCACACTGCATTGAAGCAATTAGGGTATTAACAGTAACACACATGGACATTAGACTGTAATAGGTAGGGGAGAGAGAGAGTTAGTAAAATGATTTATATGCTTCATGAGTAATTTTTCCTCCCCTGATTTTATAAATAGTCTAGTTCCTGCATTATACAAGAAGACAAAATTAATTACATCAAATATTAATGTAATCTTACAAATGTAATGTAATTATTATAATAAGATGTTCTTTTACTAATTGACATGTCAAATATTAACATTTATAACATTACATAAATATATCATGTTAGGGGAAGGAGATTAAAACTTTTACTCAGCAAGGATGCATTAAATTGATCAAAAGTGACCATAAAGACATTTTTAATGTTACACATTATTAAAATAAATATTCTATTTAGAACAAATGCTATTCTTTTGATACTAAATTTCTCTGCGATACCAATAGCTGATGATTCAGAATGTTATCTGCCAATACGGATGGTTTGTTTTTTCTTAAGGAAAACAAATCTTTCACAAATAATGCTGCAAATTATACAGGGAACCCTCTTGTTTGGTACACTAATATTAGAGGATACAATTAACAACAGAGGTATTAAATTCAACTGCTATTTATTTTCCGACATAATAATTACACTCAAATGAAAACTGATATGTTTGTATACAACTCAGTTGCACATTCATTAGCACTTCATTGCAAATTTATTCAAACATGCATGCATAATTAACAGTAAATAAGCTCCTCCAGTGTTGTTTTTTATAGCTAACTAACAAACTGTGAACATTGGAAAACTTAAATGCAACGTTGACATATTGTTCACAAGCTGTTTTACCACGGTTGAGCAGATTGAGTGATTTACATGAGACATGGACGTTGTACTGTATCTTTCAACATGCCTTCTGATATTCATGCACGTTTTTCTAAATATAGGCCTAACTTGTATTAAAGTGAAAGAAAAGACTAGCCGTTTGAACTTCATTTATTGTTTGAATTTTGTGATAAAATGGACAGAATTTGAAAGATCTTTTTATCAGAAGTAATAAAGCACAAAGCTTATTGCGACTTATTTGATGGGAGGCGCGCTACAAATAATGTTGGGTGTAGGGAAAAACCCTGGACCTGGTAACCCTGGCTTTAACTACGGGTGATTCATAGGGTCAAATAGAACCTGCTTTTATGTAGCTATTTTTAACTGTTAATGCGTTGTTGTTGCGTTTAACTTTTCTTTTATAGACAGTATGAGTTGGAGTCTGACACATTTTTTTTCTGCACCCTTTTTGATTGATAGGATATAGTCAACCTTGATCATCGGCTGTTTTTAAACAATTGGCCGATGATAATAGCTTTTATCGTCTGATACTGATTATTGGTGATACACCGGTGCATCTCTAGTTATAACGGTTTTATATATATATATATATATATATATATATACAGGTCCTTCTCAAAAAATTAGCATATTGTGATAAAGTTCATTATTTTCCATAATGTAATGATAAAAATTAAACTTTCATATATTTTAGATTCATTGCACACCAACTGAAATATTTCAGGTCTTTTATTGTTTTAATACTGATGGTTTTGGCATACAGCTCATGAAAACCCAAAATTCCTATCTCAATAAATTAGCATATCATGAAAAGGTTCTCTAAACGAGCTATTAACCTAATCATCTGAATCAAAATTACACCTGCAAAATATTCCTGAGGCTTTTAAAAACTCCCAGCCTGGTTCATTACTCAAAACCGCAATCATGGGTAAGACTGCCGACCTGACTGCTGTCCAGAAGGCCATCATTGACACCCTCAAGCAAGAGGGTAAGACACAGAAAGAAATTTCTGAACGAATAGGCTGTTCCCAGAGTGCTGTATCAAGGCACCTCAGTGGGAAGTCTGTGAGAAGGAAAAAGTGTGGCAAAAAACGCTGCACAACGAGAAGAGGTGACCGGACCCTGAGGAAGAGTGTGGAGATGGACCGATTCCAGACCTTGGGGGACCTGCGGAAGCAGTGGACCGAGTCTGGAGTAGAAACATCCAGAGCCACCGTGCACAGGCGTGTGAAGGAAATGGGCTACAGGTGCCGCATTCCCCAGGTCAAGCCACTTTTGACCCAGAAACAGCGGCAGAAGCACCTGACCTGGGCTACAGAGAAGCAGCACTGGACTGTTGCTCAGTGATCCAAAGTACTTTTTTCGGATGAAAGCAAATTTTGCATGTCATTCGGAAATCAAGGTGTCAGAGTCTGGAGGAAGACTGGGGAGAAGGAAATGCCAAAATGCCTGAAGTCCAGTGTCAAGTACCCACAGTCAGTGATGGTCTGGGGTGCCATGTCAGCTGCTGGTGTTGGTCCACTGTGTTTTATCAAGGTCAGGGTCAATGCAGCTAGCTATCAGGAGATTTTGGAGCACTTCATGCTTCCATCTGCTGAAAAGCTTTATGGAGATTATTTCATTTTTCAGCACGACCTGGCACCTGCTCACAGTGCCAAAACCACTGGTAAATGGTTTACTGACCATGGTATTACTGTGCTCAATTGGCCTGCCAACTCTCCTGACCTGAACCCCATAGAGAATCTGTGGGATATTGTGAAGAGAAAGTTGAGAGACGCAAGACCCAACACTCTGGATGAGCTCAAGGCCGCTATCAAGCATCCTGGGCCTCCATAACACCTCAGCAGTGCCACAGGCTGATTGCCTCCATGCCACGCCGCATTGAAGCAGTCATTTCTGCAAAAGGATTCCCCACCAAGTATTGAGTGCATAACTGAACATAATTATTTGAAGGTTGACTTTTTTTGTATTAAAAACACTTTTCTTTTATTGGTCGGATGAAATATGCTAATTTATTGAGATAGGAATTTTGGGTTTTCATGAGCTGTATGCCAAAATCATTAGTATTAAAACAATAAAAGACCTGAAATATTTCAGTTGGTGTGCAATGAATCTAAAATACAGGGAGTGCAGAATTATTAGGCAAGTTGTATTTTTGAGGATTAATTTTACAACATTAATAATTAAACAACAACCATGTTGTCAATGAACACAAAAAAACTCATTAATATCAAAGCTGAATATTTTTGGAAGTGGTTTTTAGTTTTAGCTATTTTAGGGGGATATCTGTGTGTGCAGGTGACTATTACTGTGCATAATTATTAGGCAACTTAACAAAAAACAAATTTATACCCATTTCAATTATTTATTTTTACCAGTGAAACCAATATAACATCTCAACATTCACAAATATACATTTCTGACATTCAAAAACCAAACAAAAACAAATCAGTGACCAATATAGCCACCTTTCTTTGCAAGGACACTCAAAAGCCTGCCATCCATGGATTCTGTCAGTGTTTTGATCTGTTCACCATCAACATTGCGTGCAGCAGCAACCACAGCCTCCCAGACACTGTTCAGAGAGGTGTACTGTTTTCCCTCCTTGTAAATCGCACATTTGATGATGGACCACAGGTTCTCAATGGGGTTCAGATCAGGTGAACAAGGAGGCCATATCATTAGATTTTCTTCTTTTATACCCTTTCTTGCCAGCCACGCTGTGGAGTACTTGGACGCGTGTGATGGAGCATTGTCCTGCATGAAAATCATGTTTTTCTTGAAGGATGCAGACTTCTTCCTGTACCACTGCTTGAAGAAGGTGTCTTCCAGAAACTGGCAGTAGGACTGGGAGTTGAGCTTGACTCCATCCTCAACCCGAAAAGGCCCCACAAGCTCATCTTTGATGATACCAGCCCAAACCAGTACTCCACCTCCACCTTGCTGGCGTCTGCGTCGGACTGGAGCTCTCTGCCCTTTACCAGTCCAGCCACGGGCCCATCCATCTGGCCCATCAAGACTCACTCTCATTTCATCAGTCCATAAAACCTTAGAAAAATCAGTCTTGAGATATTTATTGGCCCAGTCTTGACGTTTCAGCTTGTGCGTCTTGTTCAGTGGTGGTCGACTTTCTGCCTTTCTTACCTTGGCCATGTCTCTGAGTATTGCACACCTTGTGCTTTTGGGCACTCCAGTGATGTTGCAGCTCTGAAATATGGCCAAACTGGTGGCAAGTGGCATCTTGGCAGCTGCACGCTTGACTTTTCTCAGTTCACGGGCAGTTATTTTGCGCCTTGGTTTTTCCACACGCTTCTTGCGACCCTGTTGACTATTTTGAATGAAACGCTTGATTGTTCGATGATCATGCTTCAGAAGCTTGGCTATTTTAAGACTGCTGCATCCCTCTGCAATATATCTCACTATTTTTGACTTTTCTGAGCCTGTCAAGTCCTTCTTTTGACCCATTTTGCCAAAGGAAAGGAAGTTGCCTAATAATTATGCACACCTGATATAGGGTGTTGATGTCATTAGACCACACCCCTTCTCATTACAGAGATGCACATCACCTAATATGCTTAATTGGTAGTAGGCTTTCCAGCCTATACAGCTTGGAGTAAGACAACATGCATAACGAGGATGATGTGGTCAAAATACTCATTTGCCTAATAATTCTGCACTCCCTGTATATGAAAGTTAAATTTTTATCATTACATTATGGAAAATAATGAACTTTATCACAATATGCTAATTTTTTGAGAAGGACCTGTATGTATATATATATATAGTCCGATCAAAAATATTTCTGAGCATGTTTCTATAATTTTGGTTTTCCTCGTCTAGTATTTATCTGGAGCACACTGATGATGTTCTGAAGGCGGTGGAGGAAATAGCAGGTGAGGGGGTTCCAGAGCTGGTGAATGCTGCTAAAGATGCTAGCTCACGCAGTTGGCCAACACTCAGCAGGTACAGCTTCAAAAACAAAAGGATTTGTGTAATTGTAAGGGATAGATAAATAAATAAATATTTGGACATGAAGTATTGATTCAAATTTATATGACCACTCGATCAATCAGAATCTGGTATTCCAGAGAGCCGTGCAATAAATGCAAATATCTATGCTTTGTTTGCTGCAGGCTGACGTTCCTGGTGTACTACAAGAGCATGATGGGAGAACTAGAGAGAGCTGTGCGCAAGATTCCTCCCAGCAAACAGACGGATAATCAAGAGGTGCGTGTTTGTTTGTTCTGTGGGTGTAGATTTTAAAGTTGCCCCTATTATGCTTTTTTGTATATTACCTTTCATGCAGTGCTTAAAGTGGAGGGGGAAAGCATACCCCCTTGGTTGAAATCGCACTTCGGGGGTGGGGGTGTTGGTTGTCTCCCTGGTTTGCAAGGTCGCAGTTTTGGCTTGAATATTGGTTTGAATTATTTGTTATAATAAGGGTATAATTATAGGCAAGACAATTGATGGCTCCTCCTCATTACCATGCTAAGGCCAATGTTAATTTTTTTCTTTCTTTTTTTTGTATCTATATCATTTGTTATGAAAAATAGCAACTCATTTAGAAACTATAGCTACAACATGTCACAGTTGTAATATAAATTTAGTGTATAATTATATACATTTTTTGTAATATATTTTGTGAAAAATATAAATTCTACTACAAGTTAGTCAATTTACCACAATAGAACGTGATCTGTTCTAGTAAAAATGGTCATGAGTAGTTTAAAATGCTTTCTAATTTATGTTGGTGCAGGATGATGTGTTCCCCTCTTTTCACCATCTTTTTAGTTTGTGGATGTTTTAGATCATGTTTGACTTTCTCCATAGTGTTTTTCATGACAAATGGAGTTATTGGCCGTTTCTCAATATGTGTTCTTGTCTGTACTTGTGTTCTCGTGAACTTGTGAAACGTCATCAGTCGCTGCCCAAGTACTGTTCCATTTCAAAGTTCACATCTAGCCAAGTACAGTTCAAATCCCCGGATGTGTCCTTGATCCGCCCCTTTTATTGAGGATGCATCGAGAGGTGACTTGTGTGGACTCGAGTCAGCCAGGTATCCCAGAATGCATCTCGCACCGGCCAGCAAACGTCAATAGCAGATGAGAAACTCTGCGTAATTAAAAAATACTACTGCGCGAAAACTTTTTTATTTTTGTCAGTCGTGGGGCGGGACTTTACTTATTTCATTGTAACCTGAAATGTCATTGGTCAATCCCGTTTTTCCGGAAGTCAGTTGTGAATGGACGCCTTTTGTAAAACATGAGAACTTCAGAAATGTGGAAAGTTATTAAATAGCTGTAAATATGATTCTTATTTTTTAAAATAATGTTTCTTATTATTATAAATAAAAAAGGGGGTATGATCATTCATGCTTTGTACTGTAACTGTAACTGCAACCTTTCAACCTTTCAAAGCGCGAGTGTGGGGAATGATGACGCGCATGCTGCGAGTCGTGTCCAAGCTCGCAAGGGCTTGATTTGCGCGCAGAGGAGATGTCATGCGCGCGCGTGGGTTTAAAAGGAGCTCGCGGGCTGCCGTTTCCTCGCGTGTAGATCTGTTATTCTCTTGCTGGAGTGATTTACTGCGCGAGCAAGCATCAGTTGTGCGCTCGGTTATTAATGGCATTAAAATGCCGCCATAATCCCAGCTCTTTTAAGGTCATTGACTAGCTCCTCCCGTGTAGTTCTGGGCTGATTTCTCACCTTTCTTAGGATCATTGAGACCCCACGAGGTGAGATCTTGCATGGAGCCCCAGTCCGAGGGAGATTGACAGTCATGTTTAGCTTCTTCCATTTTTCCAATGATTGCTCCAACAGTGGACCTTTTTTCACCAAGCTGCTTGGCAATTTCCCCATAGCCCTTTCCAGCCTTGTGGAGGTGTATAATTTTGTCTCTAGTGTCTTTGGACAGCTCTTTGGTCTTGGCCATGTTAGTAGTTGGATTCTTACTGATTGTATGGGGTGGACAGGTGTCTTTATGCAGCTAACGACCTCAAACAGGTGCATCTAATTTAGGATAATAAATGGAATGGAGGTGGACATTTTAAAGGCAGACTAACAGGTCTTTGAGGGTCAGAATTCTAGCTGATAGACAGGTGTTCAAATACTTATTTGCAGCTGTATCATACAAATAAATAGTAAAAAAATCATACATTGCGATTTTCTGGGGTTTTTTTTTTTTTAGATTATGTCTCTCACAGTGGACATGCACCTATGATGACAATTTCAGACCCCTCCATGATTTCCAAGTGGGAGCAGGGTGTTCAAATACTTATTTTCCTCACTGTATTTTATTTTGTTCATTTCGTTTAGTTCCCGTCACACACTGTAAGTGGTAGACACAACACAACAGACTGAGCCATCTGACCATTCAGAGGAGAGTAGGTTCTCAGAAAGGAGGGGTATGCATAGAAAACTATTGTAGGAGACCTCCAAAACAAAATTAGGAACCTTTAAAATAGCATAATAGGGGCACTTCCATTACTTTTTGAGATCGTAATGAGCAGGTGTGTGGTGTCTCTCTCAAGCTAATGACCTAAATCTATTCAGGTGCAGAGCGAGAAGCTCTTAACTTGGAATCTGGCTGTGCGTGACTTCCATATCCTCATAAACCTGGTCAAGGTACAGAGACTTTCACGACTTTTCTGTGCTCTCAGTGTGCACCAGTTTTCACATTTATGGCTCTTTAAATCCTCCGCTACACAGCTGTGTGATGATAACCGGTAGGATGTTCTTCCGTTTGTTTTGCACAGATCTTTGACAGTAGACCTGTACTCACTGTGTGTTTAAAGGTGAGAAATATTTGCACACACAAAGGTATGTTTATGACGACAATGTCATTCACCACATTGTTTTCACTTTGTTTTTTAGTACGGTCGTCTTTTTCTGGAGTCGTTCCTCAAGCTTGGAATGCCTCTGCTTGACTACAGTTTTAAAAAACACAAGGTATTTCTGCCTCATTCATTTAAACTTATGTGTAATGTTGCATCTTGCGTAGAATCAAGAGCTTTCAAACACAAAAACTACCAGTTTAATTTTAATCATTACACTGATGGATCTTCTCAGGAGGATGTCCAGAGTCTACTGAAGACCTTCCAGCTCAGTACTAGACAACTCCACCACATGTGTGGCCACTCAAAGGTGAACAACTGCATCTTCTGTGCATGGTGGTCTGTGGAGCTAGACTGGGATTAAAGATTAAAACGAATTAAAAGATTAAAAGATAATACCTTTTTAGTTTTGAAGGTTTTAAAGCATATGGCATCTGTAATTATAATCACTGCTTTACTGTTCTCAGATTAGGCAAGATACAGGTCTGACCAATCACGTTCCAGCCTTGAAAAAATGTCTGGAGCAGTTTGTGTATCGTGTGAAAGCCATGCTCACCCTTAACCACTGCCAGGAAGCCTTCTGGCTGGGGAACCTGAAGAACAGAGACTTAAAGGTGAGATTTTAAACTCGAGTGAAAAGAGAAAAGCCAGGTCTTAAAGTCACCATAAATCAAAATGGACAATTCTTATTTTTTATATGGAAAATTGCAGTGCTTATTATAAATTATTTATCCCTGCAAATCATTATTATTTTTAATTCATGTACCCTCGTAATCTTTAATTAAAATAACTTCCCTGGTGCGAGGACGGGACAACCTGTAGATTAGAGGAATCAATTCCTGATGGACAAAATCAAGTCCCGCTCTACATTTATTTTTCTTGTTTGAGAAGCCATCACAATAGGGAAGAAAAAAGTATCACAACATCCGTTTGATGCCAACTTTTTTTCTACACTAGTTCAGTCATTTTTACTTGCCCTGGTGACATTAGGCCTTTTTACCCTGTTCTGTTCTTAACCCCAGGTTATCGTCGTTCTAAACCCTGCTTTTAACCCCGGGTTTCCCACTTTTAATTTAGAAATGGGGTTAGCACCGCTTTTTAGCCAGGGTTATGAAACCTTGCTCCAGAGCAGGGTTAGCACTGCTTTTACGGTAACTAAGGGCCAGATTTACTACCAGCTTGCGCCAGCACAAACCCTCTTTTCGCGTTTAAAATATACTAACAGGATTTACTAAAGACGCGCAGTGATAAATTAGTGCTGAAAAGGCGTGGACAGGGTTATTTTTGCGGCTAAACTTATGCATAAACCATATGCATTGGTAGGAGTTTCCCTTTCAGGCGCAAAATATTTAAGAGAGGAGAGTATTTAAATGAATCATGCAAGGTGATTTACTTAGGTTTGCGCTCGTCAATTTACTGGTGTTTGTGCCATTATTTACCATCCAAAAAAGCATGTCTTAAACCCGATGCTAACGGGTATTGCGTGGGGTCATTATTGAAATGATCCGGCTGCGTCTGTGTGCTTTAATTTGCGCGTCGTCTGTAGATCACACGCAGAACTGTCCACTCCCATCTGCGCTTTTATGGAATTTCGCTCTCACGTTTATTAGCCCTGTTTAGTAAATCTGGCCCAAAGTGGTATTAGAATGTTACGGCTAGATGCTTAGCAACCAACAGCCAATCGCATGGCTCATATTCATGTGCTTTGGACAGTCACAGAAACACTGCACATTGTATATGTAATTTCAGAGTTTGATAGGACAATGTGTCAATTAGAGTACAGTTTCATTCTTCCCTTTATAGTCTGAAAAGGCCATTAAAAAATTATAGTACAGTTGGTAATATGAGAACACGCACTGCTAGAGCCTTTATGTAAACATGTCGCGTGTGTCGTTCGTCCGATTAATTACACTGACACCGCAAATAAGGATGTTAGGTGTGAAAGGACAGTTTATGAATACCCAGGATTAATAAAGTGGCTTAGCTATGACGCCAGAACTGGTTCCTATGGGTTATTTTCGATTTGTGTGTAAAATAAAGCCTGTGGTCAACAATACTTTGATGTTTTGTTCTACAACGTAAATCACACACACCCATAGCGAAACTGCACATTTTGAAGCATTTATGTTTATTTTTGAAAAAGTATGTTTTTAATAATTAACAGCTTGGGGTGTGAGTGTGTGTAGTGTACATTGTAGAACAAACTATTGTTAACCCCAAGTCAATTATAAGCAGTGTGAAATGTGAAGCAAGATATCTTTACCCGGGGTTTACAATGACCCAGGGTTAACTATTTCATGTGTGATTGCCACTTATTTTTGCAGCACATTTTCAAATTGTGTTAGAAGAAAAAATACTATTAATAAATTATTTACAAGACACATTTACAGCTTATATTTAAAAATTACATTATATTGAGGTTTATAATTAGCATAATAGCTTTAAATGATTAAGCTATAATGTAAGTCCATGCAGGGCACAGTGTAGCATGTATAGATAATAAAAATTCAATTTATTTTTTTGCAGGGTGACGAGATTCTCTCACAAAGGTCACAGGCAGCTAATGAAGAGGAGGAGGAAGAGTCCTCTCAGTTGCAGAGTGAAGTGGAGGTATAATGACCGGTTGACTTGCTGTAATGCAGTATACTGCATTAAAAATTGCATCTTGATACCACTTGACTACTCCATCATTACACCAGACTTCAGTGTCACATGATCCTTCAGAAACCATTCTAATATTCTGATTTGCTGCTTGTGGCAAGCAGCGAGGCAGAGGGACCGTGAGAACGGGACGAGGCCGGTCGTGAGTGATAATGAGTGCCAGCTACACATCGCACCGGCCTCATGTCTCGCGGAGGAGCTCGGAGGCATAAAAGGAGGAGCGACGACAGTGAAGGATGAGAGAGGACCAGGCCTGGATCTCTCTCGTCCTTCACTGTCGTCGCTCCTCCTTTTATGCACCTCCTTTTATGCCACACTGCTCAACAAAAATGTCTTATTATTATTAATGTTGATAATTAAACTAATTTCTCATACCACATTAACATATTCATCACCTGCCCAGTAGCAGTATTTTGTTATGCGTCGTCATGTAATTCACAAAAGCAAATATACCGCATGCCACCTGGAGGTCTATGATTGCCTTTAATAGCCTGTAATGAATTTTGCAATTTTGGGAGTTTAATTTCCTCGTGAGATCTTTTATGAGACGTTTTGTGATGTCTTTCATTTCTCGATGCTTAAGTCAATCTTTTTTGACACAGGAGAGTGACTCTGATGAGAGGACCAATGGACAGGAAGAAGTGGAGGAATCCGATGAATCAGACTGAAAAAAGCACTATTGTTGCTTTATTATTCCTTCAAATTATTTTCCAGATTTGTTATCTAATATGAAATGGAAAATATATATAAAAAAGTAATTTCATTAAAGCTGCTGTGTAATGTTCACTGAACACTAATCAAGTGGTTTTCTTGAGCAGCTCTCTAATTGTGTTTGCCTGGTTTAAGATGCTGATTTGTTTGTTTTTCATATTTCAGTACAAATGTTAATAATAAATGAATGTCAAATACCTTCATTTAGACCTTAAGCATGCTTTATGTGTTTTTGTTACAGTGTTTTAAGTGTGTTTTATGTATGTTCTTGTCCAACAGGAAGATTGTATAAGAGCAATGTTGTCAATTTCAATTAATACAATTTCAATAAATACCCTTAAATAAGCCTTTACAGGTGAAAAAAAATGTCATAAACAATGTGTTAGCTCAGGTGTTTTCAGTCTTTTAGATGCCCTGGACCCCCAAATATTGTGTGAGGGACCAACTCAATTTATACACAAAAATCATAAATATAAAAATTATTTGTAGTTACATTTACTATATATTTTGTTATACTCAATGTAGTAATGTATTATTATTTCTTGCTTATTTGAATCTGATTGTTTTTTATTTATATTATTTTGTATTTATTTTAATTTAATAGATTAATAACTAACTAATACTTTTAATCACATTTTTAAATGTATTTAGATCTAATTTATTGCTTAAATAAGTATTATTTGATTAAAATAATGGAGTAATTTTCTTTTACAGTTTTTTTTTTTTTCTAATTTATTGCTTTACTCAATTATTTTAATCAAATAATAATTATTTATTTTCTTTTACAGTTTTTTTTTTCTAGACTTTTCCACGGACCCCCTGTCACTCTCTTTTGGTCCCCAGTTTGAAAACCCCTGTGTTAGCTGACCACGTTATAGCCGCAAAAGAATCACTGAGTCTCTTTAAAAGTCGAACTGTTCAAAAGAACCGATTCACAAAATTCGGACACGGACTTTTTGGTTGGCTCGTTCCATGTATACGCGTTCCAAGTCATCCCTCTGACTCACAGTCACATGGTGCAACCAGGAAGCAATGCGTCCAATGTTTCTGTGCAGAGGATAAACAAACGCTCAGCTGTGTCAATAAAACTAAAAGACGGGTGTAAACTGACCTCGCAGTGAAGCATCGATACTGTATCATCTGCAGAGCGAAACGGATGCAGACAAACAGGAAACCCGAGGGATTGTTTTTTCGAGTGCCATCACAGTAATTGAAAATTATTCATACACATTGAGCGTGTCTGTGCTTGGTTTTCTGACAGCCGGGCAAAAATGTCTGACTTTGTCATTTTACTGCTGATTCTTTTTTTGGTCGTTTGTCTCATCTCAACTCTGGTGGGTTTCGTTTTTTACACCGGTCTTTTTTCTGAAGTCGTGATTCGGACTGGATCTCCTCCGGTGAAAAACATCACGATTGCATACAAGTTCAGAAAAGGATCGTACAAGGATTGCGGAGCTGCTTTTACGGAGAGCTGCAGTATCGGACCGAAGCTGTCCTCTGTCGGAGTGTTTTACGATGATCCCAGTCAGGTCTGTAGCTCACTGATTTCTGATTCACTGATGAGGTAACCGTTAATCACCTGCCGTGTTTTTAAAACAACAACATTACCACTTTAAAATTAATATGTGGTGATTTATGGAATGTTCTCAACACAAATTAATCATTTAATTAGGTTTTTACCCTTTTTCTTTTATTTTTACCCCCAAATGGTGACGTCATGTTTTCGTTTACAACCCCTCAACCACCTGTCATCCGGTCCAAAACACCCCCTTAGTTCATCTAATAGTTCACCCAAAAATGAAAAAATTGTCATCATTTACTCATCCTCGAGTTGTTCCAAACCTGTATGAATTGTTCTGCTGGACACAAAAGAAGATATTTTGAAGAATGTCGGTAACCAAACAGTTGATGGACCCCATTGACATCCATAGTATTTTTTCCCCTACTATGGAAGTAATGGGGTGGTCCATCAACTGTTTGGTTCCCCATATATTTTTTTTGTACTCAGCAGAAGAAAGACATTCAAACAAGTTGAGGGGTGAGTAAATGATGACAGAATTTTCATTTTAGGGTGAACTATCCCTTTAAGGCTGTGAAAAATATATAATGAAAAATCTGTATTTGGCGTTTTATGACTTTTTTTAATAATATTTTTTGGAGTTGCTGACTTCGGTGCTATTTTTACATGATGTTGTTTAATAATAAATTATAATACAAAAAAAACCCCACACACCTGTCATGTTATAGGTATGCTATAAAATGTTAATACAATGGCGATGTTATACTGAATGATTAATGTAATGCTACTTCAAGGTTAATTAAAACTACAATAGTATTACCATGGTGCATTTAATTATTTGAGGGATATTGTTACACGTTTTATTGTTAACTTTGCGAAACAGCAGTTGTTGAAAGGTGTTTGGCTTGGTTTGTTTCTTTATTTATTTAGTCTTAATAGTGTGGTCCAAAACTTAGTGAGCTGCCTACTAAACATTTCGCCCACTTGGTTTTGACATACAGGCTCATGAGAATAAAGCCTCAAGCATGTTATTCTAATCTTGTTTTAAATATATGATTCACTTTAGTAAACCTCTTAAAGGGGTGGTAAAGCACACTCTTTCGAAGGCTTGATTGTGTTTGTGGGGTGCACTGTAACATGTGTTCATGCTTCGTTTTTAAAAAAATGGAGTATTTTTCATATATTTTACTTTTATTCTACACTGCTCTGTCCCTCCTTATAAAAACGGTCTGATGGTTTCCGGATTCTATGAAGCCAGTCCCTCAAAAATACGCAATGGGCTCAGATTGGTTAGCTGGCCCAGTGTGTTGTGATTCGCTAACCGCCTAAGCACGTTTGTCGGAAGCGTCACGCCCCTGACCTTTACCGGTAGCCTCAGGCTACTAGCCTGTGCACCCAGACAATTTTAGTGAAGATGATCGAGCAGAACCTGTTCAGTCCTCAAGAGTAAAGACTGCGGATCTATAGTGATCGTTACTGAATGGCACTTACTTTTGTATTTTTTGACGATTATAGCCAAATATCTGTCGCAAGAACGAACACTAAACATTGGCTTTACTATAGTATCCAAATCAAACACAGAACCATGTTTAGCATGCCTGTAGATAAACAATACATAAAAGCTCTAATCAAAGAATAATTTACACTAATGCCAAGTTCGCTGTTAAGATTTTAAACAGTTTGTAACGTGAGGTGTTTGTCGGATAACGTTAATATGAATGAGCATTTAACAAACTGATTTGCAGAGCCAAATGAGCGTTGTCATGTTTACTTCATTGCTACAACGTAGACTACAATTAACAACACAAACTATTACAGGAAAACACATCGACGAAAAATAAATCACACTTACAGGTTGTGGCCCGTAAACAGCTTCTGTTTTTAAATCCATCTTGATTGAACTCGCGAAGATTGTGGAAGCTTTCCTCCGTGAGATGAGCAGCGGGAGCCGCGTGTGCCCGCCTGTCTCGCGCAGATGAACCGCGGCTCGTGTATTGCAAATACAGACGAATGTTGTCCATTATGTCACATTTGCCGGTCTTCTCCTCCGACCCCTGTCTGTCTTGTGCTTTGATTTGTGATGGGCAGCATGTATCTGCTGCAAATGCGATCGTGTTCCCCTCATGTCTCATACACGCATACATATAACGTTGTATGTTAAACGCACTGCAACGCACCCCCATCCCTAGGAAGGCTGAACAAAGTGGATCTGCACTCCGGATGAAAATAACAGCATTTCGTCGGCATTGGCAACAGCACTCCAGCCTACTAACCACAACAACTATTCCCCGAGGCGATACAAAATGGCCTCTGGTTATTTCATATTCTCGGAGGAGGGGTTTATGTAAATATTGGGGCTGGTGATGTCAGAGACCTTGGAGGAATGTGTAGTAGTCCCTACCGGCCGTTTGCTGGAGTCCTTAGAAATCGATTTCTTTAAAAGCAAATATCTCCCTTTGCTTTAAACTTTGAACGTTGTCACTTTGCAGATGTTGTTTATGCTCAAACAGCAACATTACACACTAGCTAAAGTTAGAAAAGTGAAATCGTGGTTTACCACCCCTTTAATGTTTTCAAGACTGACTCGCTGAGGTGTTTCCATCAGTTGGCTTCATAGCCACCCACAATGCAAAGCAAAACCTGCTTTAACACTAAACGTCTGGTCTTTGTCTAACATTATGTATCATATCTATCATTATGTCCTAGTATTCAGTGTATCTAATGTATAAATTAGTATAACATGCTGTGCATGGCTCTGAAGGTGAACATGGACCTCATGGAGGAACAAATTGGAGGATAAAGGGATTTGAGACGGTCTTGATACTCATCCTCATACTCTGAGAATTAAGAGAAGGGATTGAATTTGCCCTTCTCAGCAGAAAGCAAAAGAACTACAGCATGTAAAATGTGCTAGATGTCTCAGCAGATAATAGATGAATATTTAAATCCGAACAGGTCGTGCCAGTAGACTCCCTGGATGGGTGTCATTACCGCACTGATCTAGGCTGCACAGTATACAGTAATTGTGCATAAGTATTATAAGGTTGGGCATTGGAAATGAAAGTTGAGTGGTTTTATTTTGTGCAACATGACTGTCATTACAAAATTAAATTGCTGGCATGCAGGAACATCCCACTTGTCCCATATATTTAACCATACCTGTGTGGTGCTTATTTGTTCCTCTTTTCAGTATATCTTGGACCAGGTGGAGTTATCGCATAATATTAATTGCTGATAGGAGTGGCATTAGCATATGCCCGATCATGTTCTGTTCTGTATGCAGTTCTCTCCTTCCTGACCCAACATCATGACCTGGGGTCTCATTTATAAAATGCACATACGATCAGATTTTATCCAAAAATCTGTGGATTTCATCCCACATCAAAAGTGAGGAACAAATTAGGATTTATAAAGGCAGAAACGGACTCTTATCCAACTGAAGAGTTTTCAGTGAAACTTTTTGCACTCATATACCTGTAATTACAATAATCCAAGATCAATTATGAAAACGCATACTCTGTATGCATTATATGCAATATCCCTTTGTCTTTTTAACAGAAAACCCTGAAATTACTTAAAACACTACTGAAAGCGATAAATATTATAGTATATGTTGTGTTTGATATAATAAACATATAAAATATATTAAAAAAAAAAGACAAACAAAATAATTTTTTTTTTTTTTTTCATTTTTGAAAGTGTATATCTCAGGCCCTGTGTGCTCTAGCACCCTGCAGACAGTTTTGGTTGTTTCCAGCATATGTCAGCAAACACTGGAAAAAATTATTCAATGACACCGGGATATTGCATTTATACCACTGTATATTGGTATGGGGGGGGGGGGGGGGGGGGGTAAGGGAGGGGTCCTCCCTTCAGATCCATTTGTATAAATCTTGCATACAACATGATACAGACAATTCTTTTTCCCACTATTTTCTGGAATTTGGTGGAAACTAGAGCTCACAGGGCCTGAGTGACACACTTTCAAAACTGAATTTATAAAAATTAAAAAAAATTAAAAAAGCGTCTCTTTTGGGGGGAATGGTTATTACAGCGTAGCAGGGCTCTGAACCGGTTCAAGGAACGAAAACGAAAACCGGAAACGAACGAAATTTTAAGAGGAACAAAAACGGAAACGAAATCAAAATCAATTTGAATCGTTCTGAACAGAAACGTTAATTTGAAATGACCATTAACCGGTTAATAACGTTATTTTATCGTTCTCTTTAATATTTTAATTTGGCAGTGACCAATCATGAAATGAGTAGTACAGCATGTGACGTTGACGGATCAAGCGTGAGTGAAATGCCCGCGCACCATCATCTATGAATCTCCCGGTAACGCAAGTCAGTGTGAGCGCGCATTTTCATGCCTCAAGTACATTTCTTTCCCCGCTGAGGTCTACAATGAATGTGCAGGTATTGGAGGACATTCTTTTCGAACGTTTAAATAAGCAGTACGGACTTTAAGCTCAAATAGACTGATTTAGGATAGTTTATGGATTCCGTTTAAGCCTATCCAAGTAGGCTATAGCATCTATCAAACATTTTTCCTATAGTCTTTCAGATTGCCAATACAGGACAGGTCAATGTTTTCTATATAGACGGTTGATGCTTCGTATTAAATGGTATGTTATATTGCATTAAATGCAAGCTTTATTAGCTGACTGAATTTGATTATGTGATGCAAGAACGTGTTGCGCAGTGTTTGCTTTGAAATTAGCAGTTGACGGTGCATTAAAAGAGCAATGGTTATCCAGTTTATTTATTCTTTATTCATGCATTTTTTAAAACAAGTCGTGTTGAAAAAAAGTTATGTACAAAGAATGTTATCACTCTTCTGAAAATAATTCGGCATTAGAGGCCACTTTCGATTGTCTAACGCTCCATTAAAACAGGTCCGCTGTTTATGCCTTGTAATTAATGCATGTATTTCTGGTTTTAAAAATGTTATTAAATAAATATTCAAGTTTAATTACCATGTGTTATATTATTATTGAGTGAAAATAAGTCTATTTATACATATTTGTTTAAAATTTATACATATTTGTTTAAAATTTATACATATTTGTTTAAAGTATAGGCTTAATTAAATAACTTTATTAACCGGTATTTTTTCATATCAAACCGTTTTCGGAACAGTAATGTTTATTGAGGAACGCAAAAACCGAAACGCTATAATATCGATTCTGCTCGGAGTGAACCGATTGATATTTTTTTCCGTTTTTAAGCCCTGCAGCGTAGACTACATATTTATCATGTTTATCACTTTTAGCAGTGGTTTATGAAACTTTAAAGGGTTTCCTGTAAAATGACACCAACATTTTGAATTTAGACCAATGTATGTGGGTATGGGAAGCTTTTCAATTTGGGTAGACCAAATCCAGGCAGAAATCCCAAATATGGTCCCAAAGCTTAAGAGGTTAAAGGGATAGTTCACCCCAAAATGAAAATGTTATGTTTATCTGCTTACCCCCAGGGCATCCAAGATATATGAGACTTTGTTCCTTCAGTAGAACACAAATGAAGATGTTTAACTCCAACCGCTGCAGTCTGTCAGTCGTATAATGCATGTGAATGGTAACAATTAATTTTTTTTATTTAACCTTTATTTATACAGGTAAACTGTTTGAGAACCACTTCTCATTTACAAACATGACCTGGCACAAATCCAAATGAAACCGTTTCGTGTCTTAAGATATCAATGTGTCATCACAAGCCGCAGGGTTTCATTTGGATTTGTCTGTGCATGTTTTTTTTTTACTCTCATAGATTTTGTTACCATTGACATGCATTATAGACTGACAGACTGCAACTGTTGGAGTTAAACATCTTCAGTTGTGTTCTACTGAAGAAACAGTCACCTATATCTTGGATGCCCTGGGGGTAAGCAGATAAACATAAATTTTTTTATGAGTTGCCTATTCAGTTTATACCTTATTGGACAGACACGTGGATATTTGTCATGCATCCTAGAATAGAAAAAGGAAAATATGAAATGCTTCTGCATACAACACAGGGGCAATTGAAACCATATGGTGATGTGGCTGTGAGTAATGTGGATAAAAAAAGACACAAATTATGAAGTGAATGCCAGGCTTGCATAAAAAGGCCGTATTAATGGCCATGATATTGGCTGAAGTAAGTTAGGAATATATTACACCATGACCAGTATCAAGAAAAAACTGATGATCTTTGACATTAACAAAAATAATCATTAAGTGCTCTGCTATTACCATCTGGTACTTTACTCTTTTGTGTTACTGCCATAGTATTTTTGTTAGTGGAAAATGAGGCATGACATGAAAATGATGAATTAAATGATATGTTTCTTTTCCGGAGAGCTAAATTAGAGAGTTGCTTCACCAAAAATAAACGTTTGTCATTATTTATGCACCCATATGTGGTTCTAAACCATATAATTTTCTGTCTTCCATGGAACACAAAAGGAGAAATTTAGCAGGATGTCTGAGCTGCACTCTTTCATATAATAAAAGTGAATGGGGACCAGGGAGTATAAAGCTACAAAAGGACAAAAACGCACCTTAAAAGCATAAAATTATAGTCCATGCAACTTGTGTGCTGTATTCCAAGTCTTCTGAGATCAATGCTTTGTGTGAGGAAAACACAGACATGTAGGGCCCTATCATACACCCAGCGCAATGCGACACCAGGGCGACACGTGTTTTTTGCTAGTTTCAGCCCGACGCAGTTATCATTTTCATGTCCAGTGCCACGCTGTTTAAATAGCAAATGCACACATGCCCATCTGTTCACCCATGGGCATGCTGGTCAATGTGTTCAGGCGTATTGTTGGCGCGTTGCTATTTTGAGGCAACTGAAAACGACTGCGCCATTGACCAACAAAAACTTGGTCTTAAGTCAATGACACAGTATTTTTTGTGTTATTTAAAGGGTCCATTAGTAATATGTGCCTATAGGCGGGTGCACAACGCACGTACACTCTGCTTATTACACACACACAGGGATGCGCAGCAGCACACAAACATTTTTAAATATTACAAATAAAAGGATTACTCTCTGGAGAAGCATTCAGTCTTTCCACTCGCAAATTCCGCCAATAGCGAATCCGCCACGGTGCAGGTTCAAGTGCAACTGGCTTTTAAAGGGAATGGGAGATGATACTCTGTTTGGTTTATTGCCTAAAACACACCCATGACTCATTAAGAGACATTTACATTTATGCATTTGGCAGACGCTTTTATCCAAAGCGACTTACAGTGCACTTATTACAGGGACAATCCCCCTGGAGCAACATGGAGTAAAGTGCCTTGCTCAAGGACACACTGGTGGTGACCGCTGGGATCGAACCAGCAACCTTCTGCATATCAGTTCAGTGGTTTAACCCACTGGACCACCACCTCTCCTAAAGAGACTAGGTACAACCCTTTTGGACCATGCGCCTGGTGTGCCGACCCTTTTTTCCTTCATTAAACTAGCAAAAGTGGATTCGGACCATGCGCTCTATTTTCAGATGGTTAAAATAGGGCCCCTAATCTTGCTTGACTGCCGAAGTCACCATTCACTTTCACATATGGAATCAAGCAGCTTGGACAACTCCTTTTGTGTTCCACAGATGAAAGAAAGTCCTATGGCTTTCAAAAGATGTGAGGGTGAGTAAATGATAATGGAATTTTCACATTTGGGGGTGAACTATTCAGATTTTTGCACTGCTAAATCCAATAAGCAACTGCAAATCAAAAGCTCAGAACGACATAAGGGTGTTTCCTCAGTGCGGCATAAACTGCCACATTAGCTTACTTGGCTTAAGCGGATCCCTGTGTTTCAATGGAAATTATTACAGCCAGTCATGCATTTTAGAAATCAGTACAGTCGTTCCTTAACCACTAGATGGTGGTACTGTGTAAAGAACAAAACTTGCATCTAAAATGGTCGGTTCAGGCCTACAGTTATGGAAGTCTAACATTTGCAGGGCTATTACTTTTAGTATTAGTATTCAGTATTTGTGATTCGTTTTTATAATTTTACTAAAATTTTATTTTTATGTTTTGTTTGAAAAGTCTTTCCCCTGATTTAGTTACACTTGTACATTTTGGAGCCATGTGTGACGTCTATACAACACAATTATTCATTTAATTTTAACTGTAAAAGACTGTTAAATGGTTAATAGTAAGTTCCCTTACTTATGTTTGGGGAAAACTGTTATAATTTTAATTTGTTGTTTTTTGTTCTTAGTTATGTACATTAGGGTTTTATGTTACTTGTTGTAGAAGTATGCTTAGTGGATTAGTTTTTTTTCCCCCTCCCAAATTAAAAATAAGAATTAGCTATTGTTTTCTACCATTCTGGCCCAGGGGTCCGTTCTTCGTACATCGCTTAATACATCTGAGCTGATTTGACAGATCCCAGGTCTTTTAATCGTGATAACTGATGTCTGGCTAATTTGGTTCGTCAAACGAATTTGCGGATTGGATTAAAATATCTGGATTAAGTTGTCTAAGATTACTGCGCGTTCTTGTGTTCCCTGAAGAGGGAAGATGCATCGATACTCGAAACCACGATCAGTAATGCAGCGATTGGCTGGCGGCAAGACAGCAACGTGACATCATATAATTAAAAAGCCACCTGGCAAAAAACTTGACAAAAAAAAAGAAACACAATGAATTTCTGGACCTTTATAAGGAAACAGCCAAGCGACCAAAACAACATAAAAGTTCTAATAGATATATGAAATGTCCATGATTCCCAATGATTTATATTCACGATTTTATAGCATTTGTACACCCTTTACATTTTTATTTAAATGTTGTAAATAGCAATTCATTTAGTTTTTAATTCAATCAGCAGATTTGAAGCAGATTTGTTACGTGACAGCATTAATTTAAGTTTCTTAAGGGTCAAGATCAAGTTCCATAATATCCGTCACCACTGAAATGAATGCATGGCTCAGAGTAACTGTGCAACGTGTGTAAGACTCCAATAAAATGATAAAGTAATTATTCTATCAAAAATAAATCTCTCAGTCAAGTGGCTGTGTCTATAGTATACACAACATTATCATATTATTTTCAAATACATGTTTATATTATTATTATTTAAAATTATTATTGCCCCTGGTTCAGTAAGGAACTCTTGGAATAAAATAGCAGTGATTGGGACAGATTTTAAGTATCAACACCGCTTAAAATGGTGCAATCTAATCCTGTTTACATGAAATAAGCCTGCTCCTGAGCAGGTTTAAGCTTACAGACCTGTTGTTATGACATCAAGTTCAGGATGAGCTTCAAAGAACCAAACAATCCAAGATAATGCCAAATCGTCAACAATCAAATCCAGCTAACTAGTGTTGTAGTACTCGAGACCGGTCTTAAGACCATTTTTTAAAAGTCTTGGTCTTGTCTCGGTCTCGACTGCATTTCTCCTCGGTCTTGTCTTGGTCTCGGACTTAGAGGACTCTGGATTTTATCTCAAGACCACAACTGCAAGGATATCACTAAATTGCCGGTGCATTGTCTGATTTAACATCATTAATGTGATTTGATGTCAAACTTACAGCTTAAAATGCAATCAATAACTTCTTTGAAATATGGTTTCTTTTGTTACTGTGCTGCCGGGTTTAAAATCAATGCAGCACTGTCTCAAAAATGCCCAAAATTATAAATGCCCACAAAATTCTGATATTTAGTTTTTTTATATTACATAGAATATAATTAAGCAATATCGCAAGAGCAAGAGAGCTATTTTCATGAATATAAGCATGATATGCAATTATAACAACTGCTTTGAACAAATCGGTTGAATAAAGGATTCTGTGACTGTTAAATAATGTTAATGTTAAATTAATCTGAACATTATTTATTCAGATGCAACTTCTGTGCCATGAGTTTTATTGTTAGTGATTTGATTGGTAACAGCGCTATAGTGTCTTACTATTCTAATTGTATTTATTCATTAAATATAATTTCTCAGACAGTAGATATGGATCTTTTAGATGAATTTAAGGAGTGCTGGTCTGGTCTTGGTCTTGACTCGGTCTCGCCCTGCCATAGGTAACACCCCTTGAGTGTTTTCCACTGAGAGTGAAAATGAGGATGGGTGATTCTTTTGTTTTTTTAAATATTGGATTTTTTAAATGCAAAAAACATTGTAAACTTTATAACTAACCTCGAGAAACATAATATAAAAACCTGAAACTGCATTTCATGACCCCTTTAAATTACCATTCATGCAGCTGGTGATTTTGTTCTTAGCTACATTCCACCTCAAAGCCAGATCAAGGTCTGTAATGCTGCTCTACAGTACTTAGGCTGCTTTCCCAGCTGTATAATGCAGTCCTGTGCAGGGGTGGCATCCGAGAGGATTCGCTGTGTTTATTGTCTTTGTATTGAGATGGTGACAGGGCTGGGGTTTTTGATTGGCACTCTCACCTTTTAGTGTCCAGCCACTGTCTCCCCTAAAGCCAATTAGCTTCAGATCTGACTATGATAGGTTGTTAGCGCTCTCTGAGGTCGCTGTCCGAATTTAATTGGCATAGCCTAATGCTCTGTGCTTATTAGCATGCTCAACACTCTCGCGGGAGGCAGAGGTTGATATGCTCTGTTTCAGAAGGTCAGCTACCAGCGGATTTAAAGTGTTTGCGCTTGACAGGGTAAAATAGAGGAACTTACACTTTAGTGAGGGAGGTTGCTTTTGAAGATGCTGAGAACGACTGTTCCAAGCGTGTCATTGGCAATGGAAAACCTCTGATTTATCTTCAGCATGATATTCTTGGTGTTTCATATTCTAAACGCAGTTTATATTTATATACAGTGCAAGGGAGTCACTTGCACCGCACCTTTACCTGCTGTATCATCCACAGAAATGATAGTAAAAATACAGTAGTATTTCCAATGATGGGCAGCCACAGTAGCGTTGCTAAAAGTCAAATACTCACCAAGGCTGCATTTATTTGAGGGAAATTACAATAAAAACACTAATATTGTGAAACACTATTCATTTAAAATCTTCTATTGTAATATGTTTTATAGTGTACTTTATTCCTGTGAATTTTCAGCAGTCACGAAATCATCATAAATCATTCAAATATGCAAATATGATGGTACATTTAATTGTTTTATCTTTTTTGACTAATAGAAAGTTCAAGAGAACAGCATTTATTTGAAATATATTTTTTGTGAAACACTGTGAAATACACTGTCTCTTTTGATTTGATAAAAGTATTCATTCCTTTCAAAAAATCTTTCTAGGTCATGAAAGCAGAAAAGCAAAGTCAGTTCAGAGGTGGAGTTAACACATTTTGATGAAAGATTACAGATAACCATTTTCTTTGGAAATACACCGATCAGGCATAACATTATGTTCTGATGCTCATATGCCCACTGTTGGCGCTTTCGGCGGTAGACAGGGGTCAGCATGGGCACCCTGACTGGTCTGCGGCAATGCAGCCCCATATGCAACAAACTGCGATTCACTGTGTATTCTGACACCTTTCTATCAGAACCATTAAGTTCCTGAGTAATTTGCAATTAGCTTGTCTGTTTGATCGGACCACACGGGCCAGCCTTCGCTCCCCACGTGCATCCCCACGAGCCTTTGCCGCCCATGACCCTGTCGCTTGTTCACCACTGTTCCTTCCTTGGACCACTTTCGATAGATACTGAACAATGCAAACTGGAAACACCCCACAATAGCTGCAGTTTTGGAGATGCTCTGACCCAGTCGTCTAGCCATCACAATTTGGCCCTTGTCAAAGTTCTTGAGCAATTTGCAATTAGCTTGTCTGTTTGATCGGACCACACGGGCCAGCCTTCGCTCCCCACGTGCATCCCCACGAGCCTTGGCCGCCCATGACCCTGTCGCTTGTTCACCACTGTTCCTTCCTTGGGCCACTTTTGATAGATACTGAACAATGCAGACTGGGAACACCCCACAATAGCTGCAGTTTTGGAGATGCTCTGACCCAGTCGTCTAGCCATCACAATTTGGCCCTTGTCAAACTTGCTCAAATCCTTACGCTTGCCCATTTTTCCTGCTTTTAAGACAACAACTTTTTAGGACAAAATGTTCACTTGCTGCCTAATATATCCCACCCACTAACAGGTGTCGTGATGAAGAGATAATCAGTGTTATTCACTTCACCGGTCATAATGTTGTGCACTGAACAGGAATGTTAAGAGTGTAAATGTGGTCAGTTTTCACATTGAATGGTCTTATTTTATTTTAAGGCTTATGGCAATACTTTTGAAAGCATTGGCAGCCACAATCAGATTTAAGGAAAGTAATATAGAAACCGTTAAATCAGCAAATGTTTTGTTACTTTGGTTCTGTGGGTGTTGTTGGTTTTGGTTCTTATACCATAAATACTGACTCAAGTGATGGTTTGTGACTCATGGGTATTATGGGACGGCGAGGAACCTTAGAGGTGAGACAACTTTGACTTTAATCCTTTATGCTGCGTTTGAACTCTTATATTCAGTCACCTTCATTAATGCCATTTGGCCTTCTGATGTACCAGCATGAAAGCAGCTTATTTATAACTGTTTATAAATGGAGGAGCTTATTCTCTTCGGGTGATTCAGGTGTCTATACATTCAGGGCTGATTGCAGAGAACGATTTTCAGTTTTTATGCGGCAGTCAAAGTGAATTAGTTGTTACTTCTGGGGACCACAGCCTTGATTAACACTCCACAGAACCTCCACAAACACTGAATCGATAATGGAAGTTAATGGCAGAAGCAAAGAGCTGCAATTTAAAACTGGCCTACTTTATCCAAAGTTAATAAATGAAATCAGCGAATGAATAAAAAACCTTTATAGCTATTTCACAGCACATCAAGTCCACATCAAATACTCTCTTCTACACTTTCATCTTCAAAACTAAAATCACTCTGACATGTCTTTTTTGTTCTCTATTATGTTTTGTAGGTCAAAGAATTCTTCACAGTCAAACACTGAACTAGTCCACTATATACAGGCATATAGCAGTTTAAAAAAAAAACATACAAATTCATAAATCTAAGATATATAGAAATATACTTGAAATCGGTTTTATTTATCTCTTTATGACATCTGGTTAGGACATGATGTCAGCAGCATCCTCTAGCTCTCTCTGAGCAGTTGTGCCACTTCTGAGCATCTCACAGTTCATCACATTTGAACCACTGCTGTTTCAGGCATCAAAGCGCTGCTTTTTACTCAATTTCAAGACAATTAGTTTCAAACTTCAAATCGCTTGCTGAGAGCAGTGTTCCCATTTTTATCCATAACCCGCAGCTTTTGAGAACTACGATAGTTTTGTGAAATGAAGAGTTAGAGTTATGCTGTTTATTTATTGAATATCTGTCAGTATTCACTGAAGAACTGCTTTGCATGTACTCTACCTTTCAAAAAGTTTGGTTTTACAACATTATTGAAAGAAGTATCTAACACTTACAAAGGCTGCATTTATGAATGCAGTAAAAACAGTAAAATTGTGAAATATTATTTCAATTTAAAATATCCATTATCTCCTTTAATATATTTTACAATATAATTTGTTCCTGGCATGGTACAGATGAATTTTCAGCAAAATGACTCCAGTTTTCAGTGTTACATGATACTTCAGAAATCTAATATGCTGGCTTTTCTTATTGTTATCAATGTTGAAAAACGTTAATATATTTTTGGATACCGTGATACCTTTTTTTTCAGGATTCTTTGATAAAAGTTAAAAACAAAATAAAAGTTTTATCACTTTCAAACAATTTAATGCAAACTTTGCGGAATAAATGTATAAAAGAAGTCTTAAAATTCTTACTGAAACTTTTGAACGGTAGTGCATAATCTCCTTAAGGGTGCTTTCACATCTCGGTTCATTTTGGTCTGGACCAAGGGAAAAAAAATTGTGTTCACACTTGGCATGTTTGGTTCGATTAAAATGAACCCTGGTGCGGTTTGAATGATATATAAACGCAACACTGACCGAAGACATGTAAACAAAAAGGACCGAATGCACTCTTTAAAAAAAAGGTTCTATATGGCACCAAAAATGGTTTTTCGTCGTAATCATAGAGGAACCACTTTTGGTGCTATATAGCACCATATCTTAACATGTTATGTATATGGTAGCGGTGCTGTATAGCACCTTAGTTAGCGGTGCTATATAGCACCTTAGTCAAAGAACCGGTGAAGAACCTCTGAAGAACCGCTGAAGAACCACTGAAGCACCAAAATTGGTGCTATATAGCACTAAAAAAGGTTCCCCTATGATTACGAGCCAAGAACAATTTTTGGTGCCATATAGAACCTTTTTTTTTTTAGAGTGTACTGTTTTTTCTCGTCATAGTTGTGATGTTGCCACCACAGTTCAGTACAGGCATCAGACCATCAAACCGCATCTCCACACAGCAGATCTTCATTTGTGTGTGTGATGGAGGGTTTCCTGAAACTGGTTTAACTACTTTACACATTTTATAAGCTTTTCACGAGTTCTCAGCTGGTCAAAATACCATTATATGTAGGCTACGTAGCGCACATGCAACAAGCACATTTAGTCCAGCACACACCATTTTTTGGATGTTCGGTCAGTTACATCTCAAAATAGGCAATACGTCATGA
Organism: Romanogobio albipinnatus; assembly: GCA_023566225.1. NCBI lineage: Eukaryota > Metazoa > Chordata > Actinopteri > Cypriniformes > Gobionidae > Romanogobio > Romanogobio albipinnatus. The sequence continues at coordinate 13,405,131 of CM042250.1, forward strand.
AAGCCTAGCAATCAGGTTATAAATGTGTCCCTTTGCCTCTAGGTTCGGTTTTTGGTCTGGACCAAACAAACCAAACTACAAGTTCACTATTGTTCACACTTGGCATGTTTGGTTCAATTAAAACGAACCCCGGTGTGATTGCTCTGTTAGTGCGGTTCATTTGAATAAGTGTGAATGCTCCCATCCTAACCCTGTTGTGCACCAAACAACCGGATCGAGACCACTAAAAAGATGGGTCTTGGTCCGCTTCCAAACAAATTCTGGTGGGGGACCAAAGACATGTAAACGAAATAAAAACGAACATGCGGACCGAATGCTCAAACATACTTTTTATCGTCATAGTCACAATGTTTCCTAGCCTGACAAACCAGACCCACATCAAGATCCTCACCATTGACAGGGCTCAATCCGAGGGGCGGGATAAACGGTTGTCTGTCAAATTCCCTCTGCACGCAATTGGATAGTGGCACAACCAACCGAAGTGGAGCTAACGTTAGTTGATAGATTAAACTCTGAATACATCTTCCTTTCTTACGAATGAGTTCAGTGCCGTTCTTTGTTCTTTCCTCAAAGAAAAGCTTAACTCCATGTCTTCCAGAGTAGCGGCCAAAACCGATTTGAAAGACACTGATCGCCAGCTTCTTTGTTTACCTGTAGCACCAAAACCTCCGCAACTGCGCTCTGTCATTATGTTATGCCCGCCCACCGACTCTATACACGCTGTGATTGGCCTGACCAGAGTTTGGTTTTTCCAGCTCTGAGGTCTACCGAGAGTTGCTAGACTACACTCGGTGCAAAATACATTTTCTGCCGCTAGGGTGCGTCTAGATTTCTAGGCTAAATATTTCCCATCACAATAAAAAAAGTCAAAATACCATCATATATGCTACGCGCATACACCGAGCACATTTAGCTCGGCACACAGCATTGTTTTGGATGTTCAGTAAGTTCAGTCACAAAATATACATAATAAAAGCCGACCAATCAGGTTGTGAACATATCCCTATGCCTTTTGGTTCGGTGTTAAAATGCCAATGTGAATGCTAAGTGGACCAGGACAATTTTTTTTTGGTCCGGACCAACCGAAACAAGTGAACTGAACTACAAGTGTGAACACAACACGCCCTAAGAAATATGTCGAAATGGTGTTTGGTGGACATGACCCTTAACCAGCCCAAATTATACAGTGTTTCCTTAAGGCTGTCTAGTCATTCTGACATGTTGCTTTAGATTCACCATCCCCTTATGAAACATGCTAATACATTTTTGTTTACTGAAACATTTGTTGGGCTGAGCTGAGCTGATCCCTCATGTTCAGCTTTGTACACTATTATCTCTTGTTTACCCTTCTGAAGATGCAGTAACACAGACCAGGGGAATAAAGGCTTTTTATGAGAAAAAATACGAAAGGAGGGGTAAATGCTTTCTCCAGAACGGCTCTTTTTTGTCGCAGGGCACTGGTTTAAAGTTTAGGGATTAAGGCCATTTCTTAGATGTCATTAAAAGGAAGACTGTCTTCGCATTTATAGGTATTTTTCAGTGCCGAACCTTCGTATTAACCATTTCCTCTTCCTCTTCATTCGGTTTACGTGTTATCTGACATGCTGAACTTACTGTTCACATGAGAAAAGGAAGGAACCAATCATGAGTGTTTTGTCCAACTACTAGCAAAGTGTCCTACATGTTTGACTTTTGAATGGCATTTGCCCTCCCCTGCCTTTTTTAATTAGACTGATGGCGTGAATGTTGCCTTAAGCTGGGAGTTATGATTAGTTATAGCCTGGTTTGCGAGAGCAGCACATGACTGATGGACATTCATTGTGGTTCCAGGCATTTCAGTTTAGCAGTGTCAGTCAGCTAATGAAGCCGGAATCGAGTGCATGTAAGGTGGACCTCACATTTCTCCTCTGATTTATGTCTGAAGCTGATGCTAACCATCTTTAAATGATAACCTGAGCTATCCGTCAACTTAATCTGAAGCATGCATTATTAAGAATCAAATGAATCAAATGGTTTTCCTAAACGCTTCACCTGATGGTTTTGACTGCAGGCAGTGCAGGTTTTCGGGGTTGTCCGCTGAATGCACCAATGCTTTGCTTTTGCCCCTTTTCCTTGCCAACTCAAATATTATCACAGGCTTTCCAAACTAGGCTTTTTTGCATACTCTATTTTCTGCCCCATTAATTCTGTCCAAATTGGCCCCTACCCAACATAGCACCTACGCTTCCCCAGAAATGATACGCCATCAGTTTCAATTTCATTCAGCATGGGAGCCTATGCAACATTTGAGGGCATTCAGGGCAGCTAATCATCTCGAGGAACTGGCAGGTTATGCATATTCATCTTCTGTGCTAGTAAAGTTTTGCACATCTTATATTCAATACATTTCTATATTTATGTATTTGCTCTGAAATGGCTTCAAATTAAAAATTCCATTTATATGGACTAATACCTATAGTCAAACGGCAATATTTATATGATATTAAAAAAAAATATATATATAAAATGTCATTTAGGGATTTTCAGTGATGACTTGAATCAGAATTTTAATTTGCCTGATTCACAGAAAGTAACTGAATTGAGCAAATTAACCGAGAATTCAAACACATTTTTGCAATTCATGTCCGTGTTTAAGAAATGTCATGTGTAATGCAAGTCCTTCTGGAAGGCTTTTTTTTTTCAAGCTCTTTTGAAAAACATTAGCTTAAGGCTTGTCCAAAATTGTGTCATTGCTATTATTCTTTAATGTATGCAGGCTAGCTGTAAAGTAATGTTAAATGTGCTGCTTGCTGCTTGTTGACCTGGATTGTGTTGTTTACCGCTTTTGCTTGGCTGTGTATCTGCAGTCGAATCACAGAATGCTGCCTCCTGTAAGTTAAGTTGATGCTTTGAAGCTTGATATAGAATTTTAAGCCCAACTAAAACTTGTAAAGACAAACTGCTTTTTATTTTATCTGTCATTATACTATACTTACAGCTTCTCTAGGTGGCCAGCAGAGGTCTCCCTAATGCTTATTCAGGTCTTAAATGTACTTCAATGTACCTGTGTCATATTTTCAGTCCACTACCTGATTTGTTATATTGTATTATTTTGTTTTGATTGTGCTTTCTAAGATTGTGTTGTTGTGAAGTGCAGAAACGCTGTGAGTTTGAGAATTACGTTGATGCATTGCCATTTGCTGCTTTTGCATGTGGTGTGAAACAGGCCTTGCAATTTATATGGACATTTTAGAGAGTAGGACACAGGTAGGACTTCTGTCCTTGCCCATGTCAGCTAGTTTGCTTTACACAGATAAATCACAGTTAGACTGTAGAGTTCTTCTGTGCCACATACTGTCCTGCTCTTCTCTGAAGTAAACTCCATGAATCTTTTAGTAATTACACACCTTACAAGTTTCAAGAACATTCTACAGGAGGTCTGCAATAGGAGCTTTGCTCTCTGTATGAATCAAGGCTGCATATATGATTAAATATTAGGAAGAGGTTTGTAGCAAGTGTAGAGCTCTATCATGTTAAATTGAGGACAGTTCCATACTGAGTAGCACCATGAAAACCCTACATCTCAAAACTCGGGTAATTAATAAAACCAGGACATTTACACTAAACTCACTATCTGTTTCATTCATATGACTTTGTATCCTCAAAACCAGCTTGCAGCAGCATGGTGAAGCCCTATGGAGAAACTGTAAAAGGTCAAACAGTAGAGCCTTTTGCCTGAATGAACTAATAAAATGTATGTAATCAGGGCTTGACATTAACACTCTCCAATCCCCCGAATGCGGGTGGATTTCAGCATTGGCATGTAACGCAGTCCCTCCTACTAGCCACTTTGGCGGGTTGAATTTTATATAGTCTATATAATTTTTTTTTAACTGTAGTCTTTTAAAAGGCTTCTGAAATAATTAACTAAGTGCAATGAAGTGTTGTCAAAAATATCGATTTTCGATACTGAAATATCTGAAACGCTTCAAATACTATTTTTTCACAGAATAGATCACAATACCAGCTGCGCTTTCTCACTTTCTCGCTCTCTCATCTCTCCGACAATGAGTTGACACACAAACCCACCTCCCCTCACTCACTCGTTTCATTTGCTCCATATGAATATTGTTGGGTGCTTGAATTTCGGCGTGGGATTGTGCGTTTTGCCTATAATTTGACTCATTCCCGCAGAATCTGCTCACACCCAAAATGCACACTAGGGCTGCACGATATGGGGAAAATATCTAATTGTGATTATTCTGGTTAAAATTGCGATTGCGATTTATTGTTATTTTTTTATTTTTACAAATTAAAAGTGTATATAAAATGTTGTGTTTATATATGAATATGGCTAATAATAATTATTATATTTATTGTTATTGAAATATTACTATTACAATAACATTTTCATTATTAACATTTTTAAATAGCATTTAATAATAATAATAATTTTTATATTTTACAGAAAACTTATTTTACAAAAAAATGATGGGTTACCTGTTAGTATGCAGACAGCCTATGACTAAAAATCATTAGAAAAGGTCTAAGGATTTTTTGTAAAAAAAAATATATATTATTATAAAAATCTGTGCTTTTTATCTGTGATATCAATTTCTTAAAGTCTATGTCTTTAATATGAAATATGAGCCTCTTATGCATCCACTGTGGGGATTAAAATTCCTGTATATTGAAGAAAAACATATGGATTGTCAAATACATTTATTTAGAAATATAATTTTTCTTATTTTCCACCCAAAAGTTTAATTCATACTGGAGGCCAGAGGGCACCCTCGAGCAGAAACTCCACACATTTGCCTCAGAGGTTCATTTTCAGGAAATCCCTAATGTGAAGCGCTGTAGGCTGAATAAAACGAGGATAAAAACGCCTTGACTGAAGATAATACTTAAACATGATTAAACATGAAGATAATACTTCTGCGACAAGATATGGTGTATTGAGTTCTTCAAGCCTTCTCGGGAATTTTCATAATAATAAGTATGCAGTGCTGATTGACATTCTGTGATAAGAAGCCACATCAGCTCGACTGACGATATGAAGCGAGTTAAAACAGGTTATTAAACGTATTTTGTTGGACAACAGGTTTATGAACACTTCGCATTACTAGTTTGTGAAGATGTTTGACTCGTGTTGTTTTTTCAAACGCACATTATAAGGACTCAAACTCGCAGTGCTTTCAGACGGAGCAGCGTTAATACCTGACCACAGAGCCGCTCTTCACTGACACACTGGGCATTTATTTATTTCATTAAAATCGCCGCCTTTGTGCTTTCATAATCGCACATAACCCAAAATCGCGATTGCGGTTCGATTTCGATTAATCGTGCAGCCCTAGTGGGCACACATAAAGCCGCCTCTCAATACTAAATTGAGTTATTCTGCTTATTGTGCTTAAACAGACAAATACACAAAAAATAAAGTCAAAATGACCAGTCTAGACGCCCGCCCCCCAGTGTGTTAATTTTGGAGCATAGTCGGATAATTCACTGTCTGTGAATTATTTATCAATGTCTGAATGATCTGATGCTGCTAATTTGTGCTAAATCTAGTTGATTCTGCATCTGGTTTGCAGCTTCCAGTATGAAGTATGCAGATGCCTTTTGAATTTTCATGAGTCGCCTCTTGAGCCAAGGCTGAGCCGCCTCGCTCTCTACAATTATGCAGATATGAGCACCTTATATGAGCACTCCTGGGGTATGCAGAGAGCTTTTGCCATTTCTCCGCCAACCCTTTAAAAAAAGGAACACTCTCCCCGACCTGCACACGCCATAAACCGTGTGTTAGCTGTGAGCAATGCCGCACGTGGCTGTGGGAGAATTTCCAGAAGTCCTAGCCCCAGGAGGATGGAGCAGAGGGAGAGGATAAGGGTTGAGAAAGATGAGAGGAGTAAATCCTTGTTACATGTCTGCTAATAAAGAATTACCACCTTTTTATTGTTGCAGAGCCTTCATCTGTCAAAAAAACGATGGCCCTTGCAAAGCCGAGCAGAGAATTGCTTTTGAAAATTGCTTTTCCCTGCAGCGTGCCTCTGGAGGGAATACAGAGAAGAAGCCAAGCAAATGACAATGTACTGCGTTTTAGTGGCCATCTTGGATTCCCGAGAGCAAAGAGTGCATTCAAAGACCGTTTCCTGCATCATCTTGTTCAAATCTTGAGTATTCTAAGCATTCAGGGGATGAATGAAGAAGATCCGTTTATAAATGTGGCTGCAGTGCCATTTTTAGCTTGGCTATTTCAGTGTGCAGTCGTAGAGAAGCGCGGTGACCCCTGAATGCGAAGATGCATAACACGGCATATTGGTTCTTCTCTGCATCCATGTGGTCGCCACAACAACTCGAGAACCAATTATGCTGTAAAAGAAGGCCTTATCGTGCCCATTAGTGTGCGTAGTCAAATCCGGGGCGACTGCCAGGAACACTGATCGTAAATTCGCTTCCTTTTCATGGACGTCTGGAGACCAAATCTTCTTGGTTATCTTTGATTGGCAGTGTGAAGATTAGTTGGTTTGTTTGAGAGGGCTTGTGGTTATTATTTGAATTGGTACTGCATTTTCTTGTTCGTCCACATCGGTCGGGTGAATTATTTGACATAAACAGACAAACAACAAGTGAAGGGAAGTGTATGTGTAGGCCTTCTTGCTTCTAGTAATTGCCTGTTGTCTCTTGGGTGCGCTGTCTGGAGAACTGCCTGAAATTCCCACTTTATTTGCTGACAGTTGTGTAGGACGGCAGAAATGGAGAGAGTTCTGAATACCATCATTAGTTCCCGGCTGGAGAAACAAGCTCTTTGTGCTGGGAAGATGGACAAAATGCACACAGAGGAAAGAAGTACAGCAGGGTAGAGATATGAGTCAAAGAATGGAGGTGGAAAAGAAAGACAAATCAGGAAAAAAATAGGCTTAAGAAAAGGATACATTTACCATGATGGCGGTTCCTGGCGCTGCTGTCAAACTGTTGAGAAGATTATCTTATCGTCGCTCGACAGCACTGACGTGTAGCATTCAGTCTAACTCACAGATGTTACTACATATTGAATCATTCACTGTAGTGGGCGAACACATGCTAGATAAGTAATTAGAGATGACACCTTTATAAATGCCTTAATTGGTTTGTCATTAATGTTTTATTGGATTGCTAGCTCCAATGCTTATGTGATTGTGAGGAGGTGTTAGTCCTACTCCTACCATGAGACTTAAATCTCTTGGTTGTTTTGTGATGTTAAAAAAGGTAGATAGCACTACAAGACATTGACTTAGTAAGAAACCATCTGACCAATCACAGACCGCTGTGCTTACATTTTTTTATCTGACTTTGTTGAAACCACAATAGTATTGTGGGGCAGAAAAAACTGTACAGAAACTACTTGCAGAAATTTGTGCAGACTTTGTAATCTGCCCAGAAATACCAGTGACTAATTTTTCCTGAAAATGCTTAATGTAGCGGCCCGGTACTATGTACAGCACAGTTTGGGGTTAGTAAGATATATACATGTATGTATATTCAGCATGGATTCGTTAAATTGTTTAAGTGTCCTTAAAGACATTTAATATTGTTACAGAGATTTCTATTTAAAATAAACGCTGTTTTTTTTTACTTTCTATTCATCAACTAATCCTAAAAACTCCACAAAAATTGAGCAGAAGAACAGTTTTCAACATTGATAATAGCAAATATTTCTTGAGCACCAGATCAGTAGCCTGACAGGCCAGACCCACATGAAGATGTTGGGTCTGGGAACACACCATTGGCAGGGCTCAATCCGAGAGGCGGGATAAACGGTTGTCTTTCAAATTCCCTCTGCACGCAATAGGATAGCGCTACAACCAACCAGAGCGCTATCAGTGGTGACAACAATCACAAGTCCCATGCGTTTTCCCACCAGCGGAGCTAGTTGATAAATTAAACTTTTGGAGTATCCAGTCGGCACAAGTCCGAACACATCTTCCTTTTTTTAAGATGACTTCAGTGCCGTAACGTTCTTTGTTAGCAGGGAAGTAGCAGGGATTTCACGCGGAACCGTCACAACTCTGCCGTCATCATGTTAAGCCCGCCCACCGACTCTATACAATCTGTGATTGGTCTGACTAGAGTTTGTTTGGTTTTTCAAGCTTGCAAGTCTACGGAGAGTTGCTAGGCGCCCTGGCTGAAAATTTGATTTGATTTCTAGGCTACCAAATCAGCATATTAGAAGGATTTCTGAAGGATTATGTGACACAAAATTTTTCAAAATTTTTCAACTAAATATCCAAATAAATCAAATTATTAAACTAAATTAACCATATAAACTAAATTACTGATCTAATTACTGATCTAAAGCCCACACTGTCACTGTATGATAATTGAAATGAACTGATGACATCACCGTTTTCTCCAGAATGGCTATACGGCTGAATAAAATTGTTGCATTATTTTCCTGTTTAACACTGTAAAGCTGCTTTGAAACAATCTGCATTGTTAAAAGCGCTATATAAATAAGGTTGACTTGACTTGACACTGAAGACTGGAGTAATGATCCGGAAATTCAGCTTAGCCAGCACAGGAATAAATTATATTTTAAAATATATTCAAATAGAAAACATTTTAAATTGTATACTATTTCACAATATTACTTTTTCTTTGCAGGTGCAATATTCAGCACAATCTGATGTAATCTGTCTTTCTTTGTCTTTCAGACTCAAGCAGATCAGTGTCGGTATGTAGTGGGCAGTATCCTGTGTGAAAATGAAGAGAAACCTAATGAAGAGCTACAGCGCCTGTACGAGAAATTCGGCTACAAAGTCATCTCCTTCCCAGAAGTCACCTGTGCCGTAACTTCCGCGTTTCCGAACAGATGCACTCTGTCCCCCGTCTGTGGTGCTTATAGAGTCTACCCTGAACTACAACGGTATATAAAGGTAACAGTTATGCGTATCTATCTATCTATCTATCTATCTATCTATCTATCTATCTATCTATCTATCTATCTATCTATCTATCTATCTATCTATCTATCTATCTATCTATCTATCTATCTATCTATCTATCTATCTATCTATCTATCTATCTATCTATCTATCTATCTATCTATCTATCTATCTATCTATCTATCTATCTATCTATCTATCTATCTATCTATCTATCTATCTATCTATCTATCTATCTATCTATCTATCTATCTATCTATCTATCTATCTATCTATCTATCTATCTATCTATCTATCTATCTATCTATCTATCTATCTATCAATATACGTTACTTGGCCAAACTTCAAATGGTCAAAAGTGCAATGCTCTGCTGTATTTTATTGTAATTTCCATGGTGCTGTACTCACCTCGCATCACTAGTGGTCAATATCATTTACATTTATGCATTTAGCAGACGCTTTTATCCAAAGTGACTTACAACTGAGGAGTACAGGAAGCGATCCATCATGAGGATGCAGCAAAACACAGAAAGTGCCTGAAGTACTAAGTTTTGGACATCACACGCTAGGGCAGGGAAGAAGTAGAGGAAAATAGAAGGAAAATAAGGAAAGGAAAAGGTTTTTTTTTCCTCCCCATTTACAGGCACATCTAATGGAGGACAGCATGTGGAATGTATAGTGGGGAACGTGTGTAAATGGGGAGAAACGGCCTTAACAACTTCTGAATGGACAGATAACTGGATAGAGAGATGGTAAAGAGGCTGTTAATGAGGTCAGTTTGTGTGAGCTTGCTGGTTGGTGTCTAACAGCATGAGTTCAGTGCGGTTCAGTGCTGTGAGATAATGTGAAGGATGATGCGCTATTTACCATTTGTGAACCATAATGACATGTGAAACTTGAGGTGTTAATAGTATAGGTGTCACTTTTCTAGTGCTAATGCTTTTCTTGTGCTCTATATGTACACTAGCAACCAGCTAGCAATGCCTTGGCAACCACCTACAACACTTTTGCATTGTGGTGGCTGTGTATATTGGGTAACCGACATGGAACGTACAACCAAAATTGGCATCCTAGTGGCTCGCAAAATTGGCGTGACAATCTGTCCTAGTTGTAGTGCTGGCACTGGACAGTCTCATACAGTTACAAAGCAGTCTGTACCAGATGCTCACTTATTTCACTACATGAATGTAAAATGAACACAGGGAATTTCTGTAGTTAATGCATCAGCATGGCTCCAGATAAACTAAATGAAAAAAGTATAATAAACCAAATAAACATTTTTGCTGTCTGGAGAACCTCATATGTGCTTTCGTCAGATTCAAACTGTTTGAATCACAAGTCAATTCTTCAGTGACTCGATCAGGGCTGCGTTTCCCATAAAGCATTGCAAGCAAATTGGGTAGATCATATAGACTATTGGTGCCAATGGTTTTTACAATATACCTAGGCTTACAATGCTTTTGGTAAATTCAACACAGAGCCATTGCGGAGTTCACAATGACTATCACATGAGTCATTTTTTGTTTATGATTCAAAAATATACTTCTGTTTTCATGAGACTTACTTCAATCTGCTTACTGAATGGCTGTTCATATGGCAACATGTAGTTTAAACATTAGTTTTGTTGTAACTAATTAATAATGGTATTCTAAAAAAAACTCCAGTTACGTATTTCATTCTGATTGATGAATCTGAACATAGTATTACATATACATTAAATAAAAAAATGTTTGGGTTAATGTGCATGTTTATATATCACAAGCTTTCAAATCTGATTTGATCTTTTGAGTTTCCACACACTGCACGAGTACAGAGTTTCCCTCTGTTGTCGCATACTTACCATCATCCTGCCATATCTTCTTTTCTTTTTATTGGCTTAATATTGATCTTTATTTCTCCTTATTAGCAGACGACAAGCACATGAAGATTTGTGCTGTGCTGCTTATATTTATTAAAAGATTGATAAGTTAGAAGTGAAGTGAAGTGTGGCCGAGTACGGTGACCCATACTTGGAATTTGTGCTCTGCATTTAACCCTTCCAAGTGCACACACACAGTAGTGAACACACACCCAGAGCAGTGGGCAGCCATATTGCTGTGGTGTTCGGTGCCTTGCTCAAGGGTCTCACCTCAGTTGTGGTATTGAGGGTGGAGGAGAGCGCTGGTTATTCACTCCCCCCACCGACAATTTCTGCCGGACCTGAGACTCAAACCCGCAACCTCGGGTTACAAGTCCGACTCTCTAGCCATTAGGCCACGACTGCCCCATCACTTTAAAATGAAAATTACCCCATGATTTACTCACCCTCAAGCCATCCTTAGGTGTATATGACTTTCTTCTTTCTGATGAACACAATCAGAGTTATATTAATAAATATCCTGACACTTCCAAGCTTTATAATGGCAGTGACGGGGTCCATTGAGTTTGAAGCTCAAAGTGCATCCATCCCTCATAAGCCTGGAATACACCAAGCCGACGTGTGTCGGCCAACTAAGTTTTCTCTGTGTGTTCCCCACACCGTCGGCTGACGTTGGTCCTCGTCGGCTATTTTTCAGCCGATTCGACATGTTGAATTAGTGTCGGCGCTTGTCGGTCAGTCGGCCATCTGATCGTTCTGATTGGCTGTTCTGCTAGCCAACCGGTGCATGAGAAAAAAAAAAACAGATGTGACCGTCTGGTGAGCGAGATTATGAACTGCTTTGTTTATATAGGGTATACACGGTAGCTCTTCCGGTTTCCCACTTTGAATAAAGAAAACAGACTACTGCCACCAGCTGGTACGGAAAGCTATTTACTCTTACACAGGCGCAGAACGGACGTGCTACTGGTCGTTGGATGTCGAGCGTCGGCTTGGTGTGTCAGGGCAACTTTGGACCCAGATGCTGCCAACGTGAGACAACTCAGCAGTCTACTTTCGTCGCCACTAGTTGGTCGGCGCTGGTTTGGTGTGTTCCTAGCTATAAACGTACTCCACATGGCTCTGGAAAAAAGGCCTTTTGAAGCAAATCGATGGGGTTTTGTAAGAAAAATATGCATAATGCATGTTTAAAACTTTAAGTCAAATCTAAGTAAAATATCTAGCTTCCAGCAGACCGCCTTCCGTATTCAACTTACGAAAAAAGCGTAACTGGCGCAACGTATCACTAGAACATAGTGGAAGCTTTTTGAACTGTGAGAGGCGTTACACTTTCTGCGCAAGTTGCTTTCAGTTGCTTGGATTGTGTTCATCAGAAAGAAGAAAGTCATATACACCTAGGATGGCTTGAGGGTGAGTAAATCATGGGATAATTTTCCATTTAAAGTGAACTACTCCTTTGAGCAGTAAAAACGGCCCTTGCCGTGGCTAAAACAAGGAGTCTGTTGATGAGAGTCTGAAGAAAACTGCTAGGACGACATTCTCCTGCAGCACTTCACAGATGTCAAGTGGAATAGAGTGGTGCAGGTATGACGTCACTTTGTAGGCCAACTAGTTGTTATCATCACACTTGTTCCCTCGACAAAAACCTGACAGGATTTTTCCATAAGCTTTTGGATTATCGCAAAAAGCAAACTCTGTGATGAACAAAAGTGTATGATACTTGCACGATTTTTCCATCAAGATAATTTTTACAGATTAGCACAACTCATTTTGAAGCCTAAATGCAGTCGCCTGAAGTAAAAAGCTAAATCTAAAGGTTTCCCAGAAGGTTTTAGTTAGAATAGTTTATAAGAGCACAATTATAAGCATAATGAGGCTGTAAAAGTGGACTGAGTTTACCTGTTCGGCTTGATGACATTTATTCTCCCTAAAAGCCTCTGAAGTCCCATTTAGTCACTTGCAGTGTTGGGCACGTTACTTTAAAAAAGTAATTAGTTACAGTTACTAGTTACTTCTTACAAATAGTAACTGAGTTACATCATTATAAAAGTAACTAATTACCAGGGAAAGTAACTACTGTGTTACTTTCTTTTCTTCTTCAAATGTTCAAATATGTCAAGTAACTTGGATGTGCCCAATATTAAATATGTTTAATTAATCAATTGGACACTAAGAAGAATAAGTTATTATTATAGAACATTGTACATTAATGTACACTATTGTAATGTTGCTGTGGGACAATATGAGAGACACCTATCAAATTCAATACATTATTGTAAATATTATCAGTAGGCCTACAATAGTGTAAATATTGTGTAAATATTATCAGTACTATACTACTCCTTTGGTAGTGGAGCTCACGTTATCACCTGGGATTTTAGCCACTAATTTTGTGGCGGCATGTGATGTGCTTCATTAGATTAGATTTATTGCCACTGACGTGGAGAGACTCTTTCTTCCTGGGCATAAGTTGCACGTTACATAAACATTCTTACCTTTCACCTCAACGAGGGAAAAGTAGTGCTTATACTTCCAGTTTGCGAAAGCTATCTTTCAAGTCGAGAGTCATCCCTGGTCGTTGGTGTGTGTGACTGTGCATATGCGTGTGCGTGTGTGTGTGAACTCAACCTATCAACCTCAACTTTGCTCAATTGTTTGTGGGCGGGGCTAAGTTCGTCTGGCATCCAGGCTACCAAAAACCCATACAAAAAAAACAATTGACTTTGGGACGATGGAACCAGAAGTGCTAAAATGCTAACTCATTTCCTCGTTTTGCATCACTCATACCTGCACCACTCTATGAGAATTTTAGAATGACACGACTATCCCCCGGTTTCACAGACAAGGTTTAAGCTAGTCCCAGACTAGAATGCATGTTTGAGCGATTTTAACTGAAAGCAACTTGCACTGACATGTCAGTGGTTTTGTTTTGTTTTGTTTTGTTTTGTTTTGTTTTGTTTTGTTTTGTTTTGTTTTGTTTTGTTTTGTATATGTATATGTATATGTATATGTATATGTATATGTATATGTATGCAGGGAGTGCAGAATTATTAGGCAAATGAGTATTTTGACCACATCATCCTCGTTATGCATGTTGTCTTACTCCAAGCTGTATAGGCTGGAAAGCCTACTACCAATTAAGCATATTAGGTGATGTGCATCTCTGTAATGAGAAGGGGTGTGGTCTAATGACATCAACACCCTATATCAGGTGTGCATAATTATTAGGCAACTTCCTTTCCTTTGGCAAAATGGGTCAAAAGAAGGACTTGACAGGCTCAGAAAAGTCAAAAATAGTGAGATATATTGCAGAGGGATGCAGCAGTCTTAAAATAGCCAAGCTTCTGAAGCGTGATCATCGAACAATCAAGCGTTTCATTCAAAATAGTCAACAGGGTCGCAAGAAGCGTGTGGAAAAACCAAGGCGCAAAATAACTGCCCGTGAACTGAGAAAAGTCAAGCCACCAGTTTGGCCATATTTCAGAGCTGCAACATCACTGGAGTGCCCAAAAGCACAAGGTGTGCAATACTCAGAGACATGGCCAAGGTAAGAAAGGCAGAAAGTCGACCACCACTGAACAAGACACACAAGCTGAAACGTCAAGACTGGGCCAAGAAATATCTCAAGACTGATTTTTCTAAGGTTTTATGGACTGATGAAATGAGAGTGAGTCTTGATGGGCCAGATGGATGGGCCCGTGGCTGGATTGGTAAAGGGCAGAGAGCTCCAGTCCGACTCAGACGCCAGCAAGGTGGAGGTGGAGTACTGGTTTGGGCTGGTATCATCAAAGATGAGCTTGTGGGGCCTTTTCGGGTTGAGGATGGAGTCAAGCTCAACTCCCAGTCCTACTGCCAGTTTCTGGAAGACACCTTCTTCAAGCAGTGGTACAGGAAGAAGTCTGCATCCTTCAAGAAAAACATGATTTTCATGCAGGACAATGCTCCATCACACGCGTCCAAGTACTCCACAGCGTGGCTGGCAAGAAAGGGTATAAAAGAAGAAAATCTAATGATATGGCCTCCTTGTTCACCTGATCTGAACCCCATTGAGAACCTGTGGTCCATCAGCAAATGTGCGATTTACAAGGAGGGAAAACAGTACACCTCTCTGAACAGTGTCTGGGAGGCTGTGGTTGCTGCTGCACGCAATGTTGATGGTGAACAGATCAAAACACTGACAGAATCCATGGATGGCAGGCTTTTGAGTGTCCTTGCAAAGAAAGGTGGCTATATTGGTCACTGATTTGTTTTTGTTTGGTTTTTGAATGTCAGAAATGTATATTTGTGAATGTTGAGATGTTATATTGGTTTCACTGGTAAAAATAAATAATTGAAATGGGTATAAATTTGTTTTTTGTTAAGTTGCCTAATAATTATGCACAGTAATAGTCACCTGCACACACAGATATCCCCCTAAAATAGCTAAAACTAAAAACCACTTCCAAAAATATTCAGCTTTGATATTAATGAGTTTTTTGTGTTCATTGACAACATGGTTGTTGTTTAATTATTAATGTTGTAAAATTAATCCTCAAAAATACAACTTGCCTAATAATTCTGCACTCCCTGTATGTATGCCAGTACATGTGTTTTTTTCTAAGGCACGTTTATAAAAGCTACTTAAATGCCCTAATTGAACAAAGCCTAATCCTGGCTTCAGTGTCGGCGCTGTGGTGGGGCATTCGAGGGCCGTGCCCCCCCTAGCGGTCATTGATGCCCCTCCTACCACAGGCCATGGCGTGTGGCCCAAAAATATCCCTTTTGGTTATTCTTTTAATAACAGTAGCCGCGTTTC
Source organism: Romanogobio albipinnatus (assembly GCA_023566225.1). Taxonomy (NCBI): domain Eukaryota; kingdom Metazoa; phylum Chordata; class Actinopteri; order Cypriniformes; family Gobionidae; genus Romanogobio; species Romanogobio albipinnatus. The sequence continues at coordinate 13,420,687 of CM042250.1, forward strand.
CATTACAGATTTGCGCAAAAACATTTGCGATTTATTTTCAAAATTTCAATAAAAAACTATTGCGACTAAAACCTTTTTTTTTTCCTCTCGCAATAAGTCATTCCAAATATTATGCCACGGATGTCGGTAGGTTTATGTATCCCAGCCACCGCGTCGGACACATTAAGGCTGTAAGGAAAGCACCTTATAGCCACTTGAGCGGCACGTTTGAGGTGTTTGTGTGTTTCTCCCTCAGATCTGCTTCAAGGTCTTGATCAATTGTGGCATTTCTTAGTTTAGAATCCAGTATTCCTGTAATTCTGTTGTCTTTTATGAGTTTAATAACGAACACATTGTCTTCTGTCTGCGTCGGAATGATCGATATGGTGATGCGCATCTGCCACATCATACTATATATTATTTATTCCACTTTTTTTTTTTTTGTCAATTTTTTTCAATTTTGTTGTAATAACGAGATATGTCATTAAAATAAACTGTGAAGTTTGGATTTTTCCCTTAGGCATAATGTAACAACTTTAAATAGCCAACTCCGTTATTTATGGTATTGTAGTATATATTGTTGTATGCAATGTGTTGTAGAATATTTGAGTTTATTTATTATAAGTTGTGTATTTGTTTATTATTATTATTACTAGGCTATGTGCATATTTATTTAGAACATTTAGTTAATTAGGCTACCGTTCCCCTGTCGGGTAGTCGCCGCGAGAGAAGGGCGAAATGTTTAATTTGCATTAGCAAAGTTGTTGGATTTTTTTACCACTTCGTTATTTTGGCTCTGAATTTCGTTTGTTGGAAATATAAAGGAAAAAATGCGCGGGCGCTTTCGTCGGACAGAGGGTCTATTTAGTTTCATAGTTAGGCTATGTTTAAATATTAGCATATAACATAATTTTTTAATTAACTAATTGTCTGTATATTTAATAAATAAGAAGCAAACCAAGATCGCCGGGAATGGATTGACATGCGTAGCCTACGTTTTCCTGTTTCCTTAACACAATTAAACAGAATTGTCAAATATTCGGGCTCATGTTATACGAGCAAAACTAAACTTTATTTTGGGGAAATAGATTCCTGACCACTTTTACAGTCTATTGGCCTTCTAGAGAGATGCGCTATAGAGCACTGGTGCGTAATGGAGATTGCAAAGCTCTTCTTTGGTCAGAACCACGGAGAGTGATCGCGGATAGGTCCGTCCTATGCACCGAAGATTTTTACAATGCAACAAAATATTTAAAGAGCATCAAGCTATTAAAATCTCTATTATGTAAGCACAGACAATATAACAGTATATTAGTCAGTCACTTTTATTAGGTTAAACAGTGATTTGATAACGTTTTTAATTTAAGGCCCACCCACAATTGGTCTGGCTCTGGCCCATCCAAAACTGGAATCCAGGCACCGTGCCTGATTAATATAATAATAATAATAAAAAGTGTTTTGCTTTTTTATTGCATTTCTGCTGTGTTGGACTATGATGTTGCAACTGCATCAAAATATTTATCAAATGGCAGTGCCCCCCCTGCCGATGACCCAATGCCCCTCCAGTAGATCTGCTCTGGCGCCGACTCTGTCTGGCTTAATCTAAGCCCTGTTTGTGAAACCGGGTCATCTTTGCACATGTGCAGTACTTTCCAGTCTCGGCAAGTGTTTACATATCCTATCGAACAAATTAGAAAAGGGTTACTTACAATCCAAATTAAATTTCATTCAGATTTGGCCAATTCATTCCGATTGACATGGTTACATGTGACTTTTTTCATTCTGACTCTGCTAGTCTGATTACAGTCAAATCATTAGGGTCCATGTAAATGCAGCTACTGTATTATTATATAATATTATTATAAAATATATCATTAATAGAAATGACTTTATATAAGTTATTCAGATTGTGGTCTCATAAACATATTTTTAAAAAGGGATTGACTGCAAACACTGTTTAGGTATTGGTCTCAGTCCCTTTTCTTGAAAATGGCTAAAACTATGATGTAAGAACAGTGAAAGAAACCTGTTTCACTTATTGACCTGCTACTTCCATTCTCACACTTTTTCTTTTGCTTACCTTCCTTCTTTAACTCTCTCTCTCTCTCTCTCTCTCTCTCTCTCTCTCTCTCTCTCTCTCTCTCTCTCACACACACACACACACACACACACACACACACACACACACACACACACACACACACACACACACACACACACACACCTTTCCAACTTGGCTTGTCTGACAGCTTATTAAAAGTAGTGCAATAGTTACATGAGTAGTACAGTGTAGGAGTCAGCACAAGATGTATGTTGCATTATGGGACTGTGTGTTTGAGTTTGTAATGTGATGTATGTGGAGTGGCAGAGTGTACAAAGACGGGACTGAGCAGATGAATAATGGAGAGACATTCACAAATGCACGTGTGTGTGTAGGTAGGGACATTTCTTTACAATGATTTATTGAATAGGGTCTGGCAGAAGTTCAGACGGGCACTTTATTATGGAACTGAAGTAAGACTTCCTGCAAAGACCTTTGTACACCCCCCAACACCATATAGCACATGCACCACACAACAGTGACAAACCAGATATTATATGTGTCACTATGGAGCCTGATGTGTGTCTAGAGCGTTTGCTCATCTGTAATACAATGTGATTGGATTATTTTATTCACTTATATCCACTTATTTTATCTATACTGAAAGCATTGTTAATGCATTGCTACTATGAGGCTTGTTTTTTTTCTCTCGTCACATTTATGTCAAGTAGGTTTTAGTTAAAATTGTTCACAGTTAAATTATCATAAGGATGTGTCTCATCTTCTAAATGTTTTCACCAGTAATTTCGGGACAAAATTAACACTTGGAGAAAAAAAAAAAAAAAAATATATGTGTGTATATATATATATATATATATATATATATATATATATATATATATATATATATATATATATATATATATATATATATATATATATATATATATATATATATATATATATATCTGCATATATTTGTACTAATACATTTTAGTACATTAAAACTTTAACATATGATCATCCTAACATTTTTGGGTGAATAATTAAATGAATAATTAAATACAATTTTCAGTTTGTACTGATTCGCTCATGTAAATGAAAGAGATCACCCAAAAATGAAAATTCTGTCATCATTTACTCATCAACTGTTTACCCATATTCTTCAAAATGTCTTCTTTTGTGTTCAGCAGAAGAAAGAAATTCATACAGGTTTGGAACAACTTGAGGGTGAGTAAATGATGACAGCATTTTCTTTTTTCGGTGAACTATCCCTTTAACTGAACTAGAGGTCTGTGCAGGGTGGATTTTTTTAATCCCGCTCCCGCAAGATTCTGTCTCAAAAAATATATTGTATATTTCTCCGCTCCTGCACCATAATTATGAAGTTTTGTCCCATTGCTGCCTGCAAAAGCCCAAGGGAAAAGATCAATGGGGATTTTTAAGTCCTGGTTCGGTTGGATTCTGTCCCATTCAGGCTTTTATTTTCAGTCCTCACAAACAGGACGCTACAAATCTGAAGTGCCAGATTTGTCAGTGCAAAAGGTTATTATCTAGCCTGACGTTGTCATACTCAATTCTAGTCAGAACTTGAGTCTGATACTGCTCCGTTGGGCTGTGATTATGGGGCGTGTTTCAACCGAACCAGGAAAGACCTCAATTGGATAGACCTACAACCAATCAGAGCAACGGAGCGACGCATAACGTTCGTTGTCAAATGTCAACAGAACTCAACTGCACTGTGTTGCCAAGTCCGCGGGTTGAAGCGACCCCAATTATGTGATATACAGACCCAGGAATGCGAATTTTAGCTGGCAACACATATTTTACCCCCCAAATGCCTTTTTTTTTTCCGCAGAACCCCCCCGGAAAGCTATTGGGCTTGTTTTTGACTAGTTTTGAGTAGCAATCGGGATTGGGCGGGTTTTGTTGTTAAAACTTGGCAACCCTGTCTGCACGCACGCTGGAATAAGTTACGTTAGAAGAAAAAGATGAGTGTAAACGATCTTTGCCAGTGTTGTAAAATAAGAATATAAGGATACACAGAGTACTTACCAACACGATCATCATTTCTGAGAGAAATAGTAAAGGTGAATGCATATACGAACAAGTTCTCCGTTTAGGATTAGAACAAATTCAACCCAAGCGCCTTTGATGACGTGGATGATGACGTTACTGTTTATCATCTGTCCATCATCGTCTAAAGCCCGCCCTGACAATTTCATTGTCCGAACAGTTTCTGTTCAGTCCGAACTGTCTGCCCGAGTTAAAATGTTGTGGGTGGGGCTAAATTCGTCTGGCATCCAGGCTAGTTATTATCGTTAACTAAAACTAAAACCATAAAAAAAGTTAAAAAGTTGTTTAAGTTGAAGTACTAAAATAACTCAACCTAAATAAAATAAAACTAATAAATACAAATGAATAGATACTATATAGACATAAAAAAACTATAAAAAAAAACTAATAAAAATGACAAAAACACTTTTTTGGAGAGAAATTAAGTGAAAACTGAAAATATAAAAAAAAAAAAAAAAAAAGAGAATTAACCTCTTAGATCGCACCGGTGCATGGGCGGGGGGGTTGACGGGAGTGGCCGTGTTTGTACTTTTATTTAATTTTGTTGTATAAAAAGTATTCAATCAACTATCACAATCTATGCATCATTTGAAAGCTAAAACACTCAAGATTCATGTTCTGAACTTAAATACACCAGAGAGGAAAGGGTTAAATGAAATGCTGAAGGACTGGCCATGTAAACTTGAACAAAATAAACTCAGTACTCATCTTTCATCTCCTAACGTGCAGATCAGATCAGACGAAGCCAAGAAACACCAGCATACATTTCAATGTAAGGGTCCACTCTTCAAAATGCATCCCACTTTTTAATCCAAAACAACAAAAAAATAGGGTGCAGCAGGCGCAATGATATTATGCAGCGCCCGAAAATAGGCTAACCAAAGTGACAACCTGCTTGCACAGGGAGTGTGCTGGGGACTATTTTCAGGCGCTGTGTAATATCATTTCACCGCTGCACCCATGGTACGGCAGCAAAGTTCCTTGATTATTACGCAGGAATGTGAGTATAGTTCCTAGCCGTATCGGCCTAGAAAATTGCAACTTTTCATTTTCCGTCGGTTTAGTACATGATGTAACTACAGAAGAGTCAAGTTTTAAATAGGAAAAATATCAAAACTCTTTGGTCATTTTTTTGAGTGAGATGCTAAAGGTCTAATCAGATTCAATGATCTATGCTAAGCTATGCTAAAAGTGCTACCGCCAGACCCGGAGATCGGCTGAATGGATTCGAAAACGGTAAAACTCAACTGTTTAACTCTAGGGCTAATCAGAATCACTTCAATACTAACAATGTTTCTTATTTTATATCGCAACGTCATTGTGAGAAGTCGATGAATCACCCAGCCCTTGCTTGTGTCTGTTGTTCCTGTGGAGTGGACATGTGTTGGGAATGGCTTCTGTTGGTTCTCTGCCGAGCTTGGCAGTTGGCAGTTGGCATGGGGTGGTGTGGTGTGGTCTGTTATGGCACGGGTTAAACACTGAACTGTCCCTCTGCCAACCCTAGATATCCCTTTTTATCTTGATTCTCTATTGACAAATCCTCTCTCTTTATTCCTCTCCCACATACCTCTCCATCTTTGTATTGGTCCCTCAGCTGTCTTTTTTGTATCGTTCTTCATGGGGCCGATATATCACTTGTCCACCCTCTATCGATAGAAGACACAGACACATTCTTCTCAATCTGCTGAGAGGCTGAGCCTTTGCTGAAGATGATACACACACACACACACACACACACACACACACACACCATCTGTTAGACAGCGAGAGGGCAGAATCTCCTGCACCCACACAGGAGTTCACTCCTAAGAAACCGCATACACAGAGTATGTGGGCAGTCCCATTACACCGTAACAGTGATTTCAAGCTGTGAGTGTGTGTTTTCGAGTGCATGTCGACGCGTGAGTGAGCCGTGTGGATCCAGCAGACGGCTGGCTGTCAGAGAATTGACTAAGCCCATTAAAGGAGGTGACTTTTAAGAAGGGCTATGGAAAGGCGAGATGAACTACATTTAGAGGGATTTGCCTGAACCCGCACAGTATTCCCATAACGCACTTCTGTCTTTGTGTTTCGAGTTTGGACAAGACTTTAGCACTAAGTTTTAATCCAATTAACAGCATCCTACTGATCCACTTAACTTCATGTTTAAGAAAGTACGTACTTTATTGGTCAAACTGATTAACGTTTGCTATTTTTTGTGGCTTTAGTATGAATACTTAGCCTGGATGCCAGACGAATTTAGCCCCGCCCACAATTTTTTTTGCACGGGCAGTTCGGTCTGAACTTGATTCATAGAGAAGTAATTAAGCCCGAACAGAAACTGTTCGGACCAATGAAATTGTCAGGGCGGGCTTTAGACGATGATGGACAGATAATAAACAGTAACGTAATCATCCACGTCATCAAAGGCGCTTGGGTTGAATTTGTTCTAATCCTAGACGGAGAACTTGTTCGTATATGCATTCACCTTTACTAGTTCTCTCAGAAATGATGATCGTGTTGGTAAGTACTCTGTGTATCCTTAAATTATTTTTTTACAACACCGGCAAAGATCGTTTACACTCTTCTTCTTCTAACGTGACTTATTCTAGCGTGCGTGCAGACAGGGTTGCCAAGTTTTTACAGCAAAACTCGCCCAACTGCTACTCAAAACTTGCTAAAAACAAGCCCAATAGCTTTCTGGGCGGCGGGGGTTCTCCGGGAAAAAAGGCATTTGGGGGGTAAAATATGTGTTATTTTGGCTGGACTGCCAGCTAAATTTCGCATTCCTGGGTCTGTATATCACATAATTGGGGTCGCTTCAACCCGCGGACAACACAGTGCAGTTGAGTTCTGTTGACATTTGACAACTAACGTTATGCGTCGCTCCGTTGCTCTGATTGGTTGTAGGTCTATCCAATTGAGGTCTTTTCTGGTTCGTTTTAAACACGCCCCATAATCACAGCCCAACGGAGCAGTATCAGACTCAAATTCTGACTAGAATTGAGTATGACGACGTCAGGCTAATGAATACTTTAGTTTAGTGCAAAATATGTTATTTGTAAAGTTGTCTATATCATCCTTTAGGCTGTAGAACTACTTAGGTGGATGAACTACATTATAGATGTAATAGAGCACAACTTTTTCAACAACCTTGGTTTCCCATTAATTTTCTACATGGACATAACGAAAAATAATTCAGGCAAGACTTTGAAGTAATAAACCAAAACAACCAAGGGGGGTATTCCAGAAAGCAGGTTGTGCGACATACCTGGTCGTTGTTCTGTTGAGAATCTATTGTGTGTTAACGGCAACATAATCTGAGTTGTCTGAACTTACTCCTGGATGCATTTTTGGAACCAGCATACCGTGAGTAAGCAAGGTTAGGGTTAATCTACCGGGGTATATGTGATGGTAAGTTAACCTTGCTTTTTGAAATACCCCCCAGCTCTGAGATGAATCACAACAGGCTAAACTTAGATTTGAAGTTGAAAAGATATTGAAAATCATAACAAAGACAAGACTGTGTCTTAGTGTTTTTTATGAGCCCGTGAACTACTCAATTCAAATGATATAATCTAATTAATAACTATTTACCAAGTCATTAATAGAAAAATATATATATTTTTTTTACAAATAATATATATGATCATTCACACCTCTTTTGATGCAACTCTTGTTTCCATGGTAACAGTGACTTCTCTGCATGGGCATGGCAATTCTCTCTTCAAGATTATGGGTAGTGAGGTTCTTCCCTGGGAATTGGTCTTGAAAAGTTTATACCTTAACGTTAAAAATGTACTTCTCTGTTAAGAAAATGAATGACATTTTTCTTCTGGAACCCGGCTGTTGCGCTCTGTTACTCCTTTGCTCCAATCTAAATAGTCTTTTGCAGTTTGTCATATCACATTACTTTCTGGTAAACAAGAAAGATTTTACTGGCTTTACGTTGTCAAACGTTGGCTATAACTTTGCACAGACAAGGTTAGCGAGTGTTGTATCTCATTAGTTTCACGTTAACATGTGTAATGATCAAGTCTTATGGCTACATTATTGAAAAGGCATGAATTGTATCATTTATTTCAATGCAATGCCATGCCCCATTGACTTCCATTATAAGTGCAGTACTGTTAATGCATTTTTTGTTTGTGTTTTCAGACTGAGAGGACATTTTGATGCAGTTGACCTTTTACTTTGATACACATTAACATCTTTACCATTTGTTGTTAACTTTTTTCACCAAGATTTTGAGATAATCAGTACGTATGATATATTCCCTGCATGTAAAGCATTTTTGTAACCATCATCACGTGTTATTAATCGCAAGAAAATCTATCTCAAGTTGACTCCGCCCACTTTGGAGTTGGCAGTTTCCCTCTGGTCCAATCAGCTCATGAATAATGCAGCTCCGTCCCTCCCCATCCTCTTTGATGTTATTATTTGTTAAATTAAACATGGAAAATTGGTTGTGGTTGTACATGGCATCCATATTTAATGATCGTTCTACTGTGTGGGCAGCTGGAAGAGAAGCACCGTGAATCTGAGGGTCAAACAATTAATCTGATAAAAAGATGAATGGAATCAATAATATGGTGATCAGCAAGACGTAAAGGCTACTTCATTTCAAATGTTAAAGCTGTTATAAACTTTAAAATGATATATGTATAAATGCACTATTATAATAATTCCTGTGGAGTCACTCACCAAATCTTCTAATTAGGGAATGTCTTGTTGCTAATGATAGGACCCCATCTGGAAGTTAATAAGGCATTTTATATTTAATATGGGGTTTCACCCCTACTAGTAATTTCATGTTATCAGTATATTAACTGGAGCTTGTCGTAACACAGTCTATATCTAATAGAGAGGAAGAGAGAGGAGCTGGAGTTCGAAGCAGTGTTAATTTCGTTGACAAATAATTTTCGTCATAATTTTCGTCTACAACCTTTTTTCACTGACGAAAACGAGACGATAACTAAATAAAAACTAGTGATGGATGACAAAAAACTATAACGAAAATCAACTGTCATTTTCGTCAACAAATAAAAACGAGACGAAAATGTTAGGGAGGGATGATTAGGGAAGAGATCCAGTCAGAACTGATATCCTGTGTAACAGATGCGCACATTTGATTTGAACTGTTATAACCGCTGGAGAACACGGTGCTGTTGCACGTTCTACAGGCTAATCCCCAATACAGCGCTCCAGGGCGGTTCACAATTATTGAATAGCGCACATTTATGCCAGGCAATTGTTTATGAACTAATGCTGAAGAATAATGACAATGTTTACTTTACGATGTGTATATAGTAATGTGTTTTAGACGGTTGTAACAACGCATATTATATCTCCTCATCTCTGAACTTGAATGAGCTCCTGCAACATTTCAAAATAAGAGTCCCGGTGTATTTCCAGCTGGTGTATAATTAAAAGTCACGCATTATATATTCGTTTTTGCTTACACAATAAACTGTATTTAATTGAATTCCCATTTAATTCATAAATCAGGAGGAAAGACCAGTATTTGACACATATTCAATAAAGTATGAGGGTTATAATAGTTAACTAAAACCATTTAAAAAAAATCTTTGTTACTTGAAATTAAATAAATGTTAACTGAAATTAAAAATAAATAAATAAACAAACTTATTTGAAGCTTTAGCTTAACACGATATACTAACTCAAACAGAAATACAAAGTTAAAAAAACTATAGATGTTTTTAAAAACAAACAAAAAAGTGAATTGAGCTATCTTTTGTGTATTTTTGTGTAACAAAATGATGTCAAAATGTCAGTTCAAGTGACAATCGGTTATGTAATGCTTAAATGCTTAATGTATTACAATTTAACTAAACTCATTAGATTTTAGGAGACTAAATTAGTCGACTAAAATCGTATGATATTTGGTCGACTAAAACTAGACTAAAACTAAAAACAATTCAGGTGACTAAAATATGACTAAAACTAAATGGCATTTTAGTCAAAAGACTATGACTAAAACTAAATCAAAATAAGCTGTCAAAATTAACACTGGTTTGAAGGAGGGATGGACTGACCACAGGCTCCCCTTTTATGCTGTATGTGCCCCTCTAGATGGAGGGTGTGTGGGTGGGCTGGCAGGCAGGCTGTTTCGAGCTGTTTGATCCTCACAGGTAGCCCTACATCTTTAATGAGACCCCATCAACCCTCCCCCCATCTCACTCACTTTCTTTACCTTCCCCTGGCCTTTCTTTTGGCATATTTACTACAGCTCTTAGCATCTGTTTTGGGCATATGAAAAATGTGTAAGTATGCATACATGCCCTACTGTTCAAAGTTTGAAGTCGTTAAAGATTATTTAATGTTTTTGAAGGAAGTCTATACATTGCTTTACCATGTCTACATTTATTTAATTAAAATCAGTAAAAGCGGTAATATATTTTAAAATGTAATTTATTCCTGTGTTGGCAAAGCTGAATTTTAAGTATCATTACTTCACAGTGTCACATTATATTTCAGAAATCAGTCTAATATACTGATTTGCTGCTCAAGAAACATGTATTATTATTATTATCTGTGTGTGTGTGTGTGTGTGTGTGTATGTGTGTGTGTGTGTGTATATATATATATATATATATATATATATATATATATATATATATATATATATGTATGTATGTATACGGTATGTGTGTGTGTGTGTGTGTGTGTATATATATGTATATGTATATAAGTCATCTTTTTTTCATCTAAATGTATACTTTTATTCAGAAAGGATGCATTGAATTGATCAAAATAATTAATAATATTTATTTAATAAATATAATTTAGTTTTTTTCTTTTACAATCAGAGTACAAAGTCCCTATGAGAATAACGTTAAACAGAAAAAAATAGAACAAAAGGCAAAAACAGTGTCTTTACTAAATTTATTTTGCTACAAGAAGGGAATAGGTTTAAACAGCAATCTCTCTGCAAGCTAACCACTTGTTATCAGATGGATGTTAATAGCAGGTGTGTCTCCTCTCTCACTCTCTCTCAGTAATTGCCCAGCATTCAGCAAGAACTACACTGTTTGTGTAACCTGTTAGACTATTCTTGTCAAAAGAGGACAGATACAGGAGAGAGAGAGAGAGTTCTCACTTGAGCGGTTCAGTCAGACAGACAGTCTTTGACTTAATCAGTAAGAGAGCCAATCAGTGAGTGTGTTTGTGTGTATGCATTCTGGTGAGGGCATGGCCGTATGCCAGATATAGCTGCTTCATAATTGATATGGTCTTCCTGGAGCATTTTGTGTGTGTGTGTGTGTGTGTGTGTGTGTGTGTGTGTGTGTGTGTGTGTGTGTGTGTGTGTGTGTGTGTGTGTGTGTGTGTGTGTGTGTGTGTGTGTGTGTGTGTGTGTGTGTGTGTGTGTGTGTGTGTGTGTGTGTGTGTGTGTGTGTGTGTGTGTGTGTGTATTTGTGTGTGTGTATTTGTGTGTGCTGTAAATGACTATGTGTACGACGTTATCTTGGATAACTGAGGCATGAGCCAGGAGCAAAGACGTGTCCATCACAACACTGAACCATGGTGAGCTTTGTAGTAAATGCTTAAGATCCAGTCTCAGGATATGTTCACGGATTCCCTTTCTTCTCGAGGTTAAGGAAAGTTCAACAGAAAATCCCTGCAGGCGAGAGTGATTTGCAGGACAGATAACTAAAATTGATCTAAATTGTTTAGTTTGATGTTTAGCATTTTTGAGTTTTGAATTTGTTTCCAATGCAAAAATATGCATATTTGTATACAGTATATTTAAAGAATTGTGTCTCGACTCACCTCCCAGAATGTTTTAGAATGTCTCCCTATTTAAAGTTGTCATGAAACAGAAGTTGCGATCTTCTTGTCTTCCCTATTGTGACGTATATCCTCGTGACACAGCTTCTCGAACAAGAAAAAATGTAGGGCAGCTCTTGATTTCGTCCATCTGTAATCTATTGGATGGTTGTGGTTTGCTATTGCTGCGATCTCATGTGAGTGACAGGTTGTCCCGCCTTCACGCCAGTAAACGGGTCATCAGAGAAGAGATGTTGTTATAAGTTAGGGGAAGTTATTTTGATTAAATATTATGAAGACACATGAATAAAAAAACATTGATTTCATGGTGATTTTAACTCTAGCTGATGAGTTGAATATAGTGTTTTTTTTATTTGTGAGACATCCCATTCTGGGATGAGAAACTTCATTAAAGGTTGTTTGGATTGCATTAAAATGAAGCCTGTTGCATAGTTTATGAACCCTTTAAAAAGTATTGGATACAATGCCCCATGGTACTGAATGATTACCATATTAATAGAACATATTTACCTCGTATTCCAAGGTATTACACAAACGTTGTGAGTGTACATCAGCTGAAAATATGTTATTATACATGTCATCCGTTCTTCTACCCTCTAATTCAGAGGTTGTTAAACTTGAATAAGTTTGATTTCTTTTTCCTCTATTCCCTCCCTATTCTAGCTTGTGCTGCTCTGGGTAATGCCCAAAACTTAGTATCTCAGGCACTTTTTGCGTTTCTTCTCCTCTTCATGACAGATTGCTTCCTTTATTCCTCAGTTGTAAGTAACTTTGGATAAAAGCATCTGCTAAATGCATAAATGTATGTAAATGTTTGGAGGGGCAAGTCCACTAAAACCTTAGCAATGTATATGAATAAATGATTCTGGTTTAAAACATTAAAAGGTCAGTAAAAGGCTTGTTCATATAAAAAGGAACTTACATTCTACTTAACGTTGAACTTAACATTCTAAATTGAAACAAATCAATCATTATGGAGAGACAGAAATCTCATTTGTCTTCCGAAGATGAAAGAAAGTCTTATGGGTTTGGGGCTGAGTAATTAATGACATAATTTTCATTTTTGGATAAACTAAGCCTTTAAAGGGATTGTCCACCCCAAAATGAAAAGTCTGTCATCATTTACATCATTTACTTATCCTCATGTCATTGTAAACCGGTGTGCACTTATTTCTTCTCCTGAACACAAAAGACGAAGAATGCTTTGATTCCCATTGACTTCCATTGGAATTTTTGTCCATACACTGAAAGTCAATGGAACCTTGAAACCGTTTAGTTACCAACATTGTTCAAAATATATATATATATTTTTTTGTGTTCCATGCTCGGAAGAAAGTCACTGTGTCTTCAGACCAAAATTTGAGATGGTTGTATGGGTCTGTTGGATTTGTGCTAAGCCATTTCCCAGTTATTTTCTTCTGCATTAAGGTGATAAGTTGGCAGTGATGGAAGTGAGACCCAAAGGGAGTATGGTTGAAGGGTCAGATCAACACCCTTGCACATTAACGGTGCATGAATCAGTCTCTAGCACCTCAAAATCCATGAAAACACACGCACACATTAGGGGTGCCACGGTTCACAAAACCCACAGTTCGGTTCGTATCACGGTTTTAGGGTTACGGTTTTCGGTTCTGTACAGTTCTTGTTGTTGTTTTTTTAATCATTAACACTTCAGAAATGTACTTCAGCATATGATATATAGCTTAATCATCCACAATTTAGGATACAGTATTACATTTTTTTTTTATATTATGTAGAAATTGTTTCCTAACTGGCTGTCTACCGAGTCCGACACATTGGCGTAACATTATTCATGTTAATCATGTCAATTTTGATCAGAACAATGCACCGTGGCTTTAATTTAGCTGACCTGATTAACAAATTTCACCATGAAGTGTCCCGTGTGTTTCACAATCACCATATGACATCCAGCGCTGTGAAAAGAAAGAAGAAAAAAAAACACGAAAACACAACACTGCCAGAAGTTTTTGCCCAAACGTCAAAGGCATGTTTAAATTATTAAAACTAGAAGCATATCTTAACTTTTAAATGTTACATTTATCATGTGAACTAATACAACATGTTATATGCATGTGTGTATGAGACAGAGGTGAACACGGTAATTAACACAGACAGACAGGGGTTGGAGGAGAACACCGGAAAATGTGACAGAATGGACAATATTTGTCTGTATTTGCAATACACGAGCTGCGGTTCATCTGCGCGAGACAAACGCTGCCAGTGTGTGAATGCACAACGGGCGCGCGCAGCTCCCGCTTTCCATACGCATTGCATCTGCCCTGCCTGTTATACGTCGCTGGTGCATCCTCCAACTCCGGGCAGCCTTCCTTTATCTCTCCCACTTGCATTTCTACACGTGACGTGACCTGCACTCCACTTTTACTTTATTTTACTGTATGTCCACACACACACACACACACCTCTCTTATTTCGCGCGAAAAGAACACCCACTGTCAGAGCTAACGAGGATACAACCGTGCGACGCACACGCTCCGAACCGAGACAAGCGAACCGAACGGTTCTAGCACACACACACTGATACACATCACACGAAATGTCCTTATATATGTTTACTTCTTGATATTTAAGAGGTTTTCCCTTGAATTATTTAATGGAATGGGTTATAGTTCAAGGTTTCTGCCTGATAATTTTTCTAGACAGTGTTTTCTTTAATCTCCCCCATGAACAACAGAACATATTTACCAGACCTATCAGAATCAATATTTGTTTTCTTAAAAGTGTGTGTACTAAGCTGTTTGTCCCTTAACATGAATTTTAAAAAGCAGGGTTTCTCCTGCGCGTTGGCTGTATAATCAGATTACCATGCTCAGTTTCTGTTCATTTGTAAAGTACCTTGGGTTTTTTTTAGACATGGGGCTACTGTGGTGTTTTAAAGTATACATTTATATATTATATACACATGTACCATTTCAAAGTTTGGGGTCAGTAAGGGGAAAAAAAAGAAATTCATACTTTTATAACACTGTACAATAAGGTTTCTTTTGTTAAAATGAACTAAGAATTAACAATACTTCTATAGCATTTATTAATCATAGTTTCATGATAATTTCAACATTTACTAATGCGTTATTAAAATTGATTTAAAATCAAAAGTTGTATTTGTTAACATTAGTTAATCAATGAACAGCTGTTTTTTATGAACTAACATTATTTCGATTCATAAATAAGATGAATAAATACTGTAACATGTATTGCTAATTGTTAGTTCATGTTAATACACGAACTAACATTAATTAGATAATAAATAAGATTCATAAATACTGTAACAAATGTATTGCTCATTGTTAGTTCATGTTAATACATTAACTAACATTAATTAGATGAATAAATACTGTAACAAATACTGTAACAAATGTAACAAATGGATTAAATTGTTGATTTAAAGTTGACAGTAGAGCAATTTTTCATGTTACAACTGATTTTTATTACAAATAAATGCTGGTCATTTGAACTTTCAACAGAGAATATTAAAACAATTATTCCACAAAAATATTAAGCAGCAATATTTTAACTGAAAATATGAACTGTTGTCATCATTGATAATAATAATAAAAAATATTCTTGAGCACTAAATCAGCATATTAGAAGGATTTCTGAAGGATTATGTGACACTGAAGAATGGAGTAATGATACTGAAAAGTCGGCTTTGCTATCACAGGATTAAATTACATTTTAAAATGTATTAAAATAGAAAAACTTTTTTATTTTTTATTTACAAGGCACATTTATCAAATAAATGTGCCTTGGTGAGCATAAAAGAACCCGAAGAAAATGGTTGTGTATACAGTATGTGTAGTTCATTAGTAGATTGTTATAGTTCTAGCTTATGGTTTCACATTGATTTGTTTCTGCTGTGTTTCCCCCTCTTCCCTTCATCAGTGGAGGGCTGTATAATGATGTATGCCACCTCGGAGAAACCGACAGCATTTATCTCATGGAATATTAGATATGCTTGTACTTTGATTTTCACAGTCACAGCTGGTCTGAGAAAGATAAGCTATGTCTACCTTTATGTTGTTTTCTGCTCCACGTAGCTTGACCCCAGGTTCTTGGTTGAGTTATTTTGTGTGATTTGGTTCCAGTGAGATCAATAACCCTTAAGACTAATAAATGCGACTAAAGTCTAACCCACTGGTTCTCAACCAGGGGGCCGAAACCCACTAGGGGGCCTCAGCAAACTGCTAAGGGGGCCTCACATTAACTTAATGATTTAAAATAAGATAAAACATGCAATGGTTCAAAACAAAACAACAAACAAACAAACAGAAAGCCTAATTTTAAAAGTGTTATTTTTAGATCTGGAAAAGTAAATGTAAATGAATAAAATCTTATAATTCCATGCCATGAGCCATTAAAAAAAAAAAAATCCTCATCTTTAACCAGTGAATTATGAAAAACTGGAAAAGTCATGAGGCCTTTGAGAACCACTGGTCTAACCAGTCATTTTGTAGCATTGACGGGACTCAACATTGCAAGACCATAATGCATTTTGAATTTGTTTCAATGCATGCTAAATATAACCCAACCTAAAACCATGGCGATTCGATTGGTAAAGCTCATATGAAGAGGCAGTAAACACAGAGTTCATTATTGAAGTGTTTTAATGTTGACGCAAGACCTCACATTTAATTCCTGGTCAATACTGTTTGGTTTCTAACCTTCTTCAAAATATTGTCTTTTATGTTCCACTGAACAAAGAAATCGATACAGGTTTATAGATACAGACTATAGTAAACCTCGGGATAAACAGAGAGACTAACATTAGCGTAGATGCCAATTTTTATTTTGTGATGTAACAAACGAGTACATCAGGTGTTATGAGAAGTATTCAAGAAGTATTCAAGTATATTTGAGCAGACCTAGTTAATGCAGCCTAACAATCATTTAACTGATTTAAATAATAGAAATTGATAATGTTCTATGTATAAGCCATAGAAAATGAATGTGTTTTTAGTCTAGATTTAAACTGACAGAGTGTGTCTGCTTCCCTAACAATGCTAGGAAGACTGTTCCAGAGTTTAGGTGCTAAATAGGAAAAGGATCGACCGCCAGCAGTGGATTTTGATATTCTAGGTATTATCAACTGGCCAGAATTTTGAGATCGCAATACACGTGATGGAGTATAATGCATTAAGAGCTCGTTCAGGTACTGGGGATCTAAGCCATTTAGTGCTTTGTAAGTTATAAGCAAGATTTTAATGTGAAAAATTAAGGTGAAATGTGTCTTTTTTTTCTATGTTAATCTGCCATATCAGTTTAATATGCTGAGGCAACTGTTAATATGCCAATCACAGGTTGATTCACCTGAATATTGCAAACACTGAGGCTCTAGGACCAGCCAAAACGGCAACATTTTCTCAACCAATGGCGTGAGTTTGGGGTGGGGCTGTCTGTTCATTCAGCCAATGGCCGACGCTAGTGGGGAAGAAATTACACACTTCCCTTTTAAGGGACACTTTTTCTATGAGACTGGTTCAGTTCTGTTGAGTTTGAGTACCTGTTATGGGTGTCATACTATATTTGTACCTCACTAGTTGTGCTCAAAAGCTATTTAGTGCAGTGTGATGTAGTCAGATAAAATGTGGTATAATGTAAAGACATTGATATTCCAAGATCACACAGAATTTGACCGATTCAAACTGACCTACGCTGGTTGGTAAAATAGTGTTTCTTTAATGTTGCCTATAACGCCCATTTAATATCCTTAATAAGCCTTCACACAGTGCTGTCCGTCATCAGAGATATTTAAAGAGGCATAAATCACATCCCACTTTTCTTAACCACAGTCATTAAAGTCCAAAACACAATGCTGGTCTCCCAGTGCTGTGAGGAAGTGGTTATTCTCATCGAGAGGGAGAGATGTGCTATGTTGGTGACCGGGCCGCTGGTATTTCCAGCTGTAATTGTACACTATGGGGGGCACATCTTTAGGGCACTGGTCCAGCAGAGATGGTCGTAGGTAGTTACACAGGGAAACGGACGGAAATCATAGGGTTCGTAGGTTGTAATTAAACAATTCATTTTGGTTGTGTGCTTTCCACCTAAATTAGACACAGCCTTTCAAATGAAAGTACTGAAATAATTGTTTTAATTATATTAAAAGTGCTTTGTTTTTAATAAGCTTGTATAAGTGTTTTATCTCCTAATGAACACTCCAGGCCGGAACACTCAATGATTTACATGAATTATATACTGTATTTTATTAATTTATAAATACAGTGGGGAGAACAAGTATTTGATACACTGCCAATTTTGCAGGTTTGCCCACTTACAAAGCATGTAAGTCTGTAATTTTTATCGTGGGTACACTTCAACTGTGAGAGACGGAATCCAGAAAATCACATTGTATGATTTGTAAATAATTAATTTGCATTTTATTGCATGACATAAGTATTTGATCACCTACCAACCAGTAAGAATTCCGGCTCTCACAGACCTGTTCGTTTTTCTTTAAGAAGCCCTCCTGTTCTCCACTCATTACCTGTATTAACTGCACCTGTTTGAACTCGTTACCTGTATAAAAGACACCTGTCCACAAACTCAATCAAACAGACTCCAACCTCTCCACAATGGCCAAGACCAGAGATCTGTGTAAGGACATCAGGGATAAAATTGTAGACCTGCACAAGGCTGGGATGGGCTACAGGACAATAGGCAAGCAGCTAGGTGAGAAGGCAACAACTGTTGGCGCAATTATTAGAAAATGGAAGAAGTTCAAGATGACAGTCAATCTCCCTCGGTCTGGGGCACCATGCTAGATCTCACCTCGTGGGGCATCAATGATCATTAGAAAGGTGAGGTATCAGCCCAGAACTACACGGCAGGACCTGGCCAATGACCTGAAGAGAGCTGGGACCACGGTCTCAAAGAAAATCATTAGTAACCAGGGCTCTGAACCGGTTCAAGGAACGAAAACGAAAACCGGAAACGAACGAAATTTTAAGAGGAACAAAAACGGAAACGAAATCAAAATCAATTTGAATCGTTCTGAACAGAAACGTTAATTTGAAATGACCATTAACCAGTTAATAACGTTATTTTATCGTTCTCTTTAATATTTTAATTTGGCAGTGACCAATCATGAAATGAGTAGTACAGCATGTGACGTTGACGGATCAAGCGTGAGTGAAATGCCCGCGCACCATCATCTATGAATCTACCGGTAACGCAAGTCAGTGTGAGCGCGCATTTTCATGCCTCAAGTACATTTCTTTCCCCGCTGAGGTCTACAATGAATGTGCAGGTATTGGAGGACATTCTTTTCGAACGTTTAAATAAGCAGTACGGACTTTAAGCTCAAATAGACTGATTTAGGATAGTTTATGGATTCCGTTTAAGCCTATCCAAGTAGGCTATAGCATCTATCAAACATTTTTCCTATAGTCTTTCAGATTGCCAATACAGGACAGGTCAATGTTTTCAATATAGACGGTTGATGCTTCGTATTAAATGGTATGTTATATTGCATTAAATGCAAGCTTTATTAGCTGACTGAATTTGATTATGTGATGCAAGAACGTGTTGCGCAGTGTTTGCTTTGAAATTAGCAGTTGACGGTGCATTAAAAGAGCAATGGTTATCCAGTTTATTTATTCTTTATTCATGCATTTTTTTAAAACAAGTCGTGTTGAAAAAAAGTTATGTACAAAGAATGTTATCACTCTTCTGAA
Source organism: Romanogobio albipinnatus (assembly GCA_023566225.1). NCBI lineage: Eukaryota > Metazoa > Chordata > Actinopteri > Cypriniformes > Gobionidae > Romanogobio > Romanogobio albipinnatus. The sequence continues at coordinate 13,440,283 of CM042250.1, forward strand.
AATAATTCGGCATTAGAGGCCACTTTCGATTGTCTAACGCTCCATTAAAACAGGTCCGCTGTTTATGCCTTGTAATTAATGCATGTATTTCTGGTTTTAAAAATGTTATTAAATAAATATTCAAGTTTAATTACCATGTGTTATATTATTATTGGGTGAAAATAAGTCTATTTATACATATTTGTTTAAAATGTATACATATTTGTTTAAAGTATAGGCTTAATTAAATAACGTTATTAACCGGTATTTTTTCATATCAAACCGTTTTCGGAACAGTAATGTTTATTGAGGAACGCAAAAACCGAAACGCTATAATATCGATTCTGCTCGGAGTGAAACGATTGATATTTTTTTCCGTTTTTAAGCCCTGTTAGTAACACACTACATTAAAATCCTGCAGCGCACGCAAGGTCCCCCTGCTCAAGCCAGCGCATGTCCAGGCCCGTCTGAAGTTTGCCAATGACCATCTGGATGATCCAGAGGAGGAATGGGAGAAGGTCATGCGGTCTAATGAGACAAAAATAGAGCTTTTTTGTCGAAACTCCACTCGCCGTGTTTGGAGGAAGAAGAAGGATGAGTACAACCCCAAGAACACCATCCCAACCGTGAATCATGGAGGTGAAAACATCATTCTTTGGGGATGCTTTTCTGCAAAGGGGACAGGACGACTGCACCGTATTGAGGGGAGGATGGATGGGGCCATGTATCGCGAGTATCATGTATTGAGTATCATGTATCATTATACTTGAAGACCCAGCCACGACCCATCTTCAATGCTCTTACTGAGGGAAGGAGGTTGTTGGCTAAGATCTTGCGATACATGGCCCCATCCATCCTCCCCTCAATACGGTGCAGTCGTCCTGCGAAACACACAGCCAGGGACACTAAGGAGTGGCTCCGTAAGAAGCATCTCAAGGTCCTGGAGTGGCCTAGCCAGTCTCCAGACCTGAACCCAATAGAAAATCTTTGGAGGGAGCTGAAAGTCCGTATTGCCCAGCGACAGCCCTGAAACCTGAAGGATCTGGAGAAGGTCTGTATGGAGGAGTGGGCCAAAATCCCTGCTGCAGTGTGTGCAAACCTGGTCAAGAACTACAGGAAACGTATGACCTCTGTAATTGTGAACAAAGGTTTCAGTACCAAATAGTTAATGTCATGCAATAAAATAAAAATTAATTACTTAAAAAATCATACAATGTGATTTTTCTGGATTTTTATTTAAGACTCCGCCACTCACAGTTGAAGAGTGCCTATGATAAAAATGACTTCTATATGCTTCTATATGCTTTGTAAGTGGGCAAACCTGCAAAATCGGCAGTGTATCAAATACTTGTTCTCCCCACTGTAAAATAATTAGAATGAAGCCACACATCAGACATTTTGATATACCCAATAGCACTGGTTAATGTTTTCTCACAGCATGTGTATATAATGCATGTTAAAAGTTAGAGGTCAACCATCATTTGCTGGTGCTGGTATTTTTTTGTAAATCTGCGGAATGGAATTAATCATGCAGATCTAGAAGATAAGTGAGTATGGAAGATGGATGGATAGAATCAATCAAGGTAGAATATGGTTGACTGAACTTAATTTCATTCTGATTCCAATCACTTCTGGTTCCTTACTGGATGCATAATTGTTTTTATTTTTTATTTATGAAATATATACATTTAATTCTTGTTGCATCATACCAAATGATTCAATCCTTTCAGATTTCAACAGAATGTATGTATTAAATCAGAAGTAATACAGAAGCCTTTAATTAATTCAGTACCTGCTCCAAATGATTCAGTTCAATTCAAAATCATAAGATTCATTCATGAAATTCATTAATTAGTTGGTTAGTTAGCTAGCTAGCTATATATTTATACATATTTATTTGTTTGTTTTTGGACTTGTTTGCTTACAAAAAATTGACATGGCTGTCTGTAGATTTTGTGAAAAAAAAAAGAGTTAAAGAGTATTATTTTTTACAATAAATTACTGTATTCACAATTCACAGTGAAATGAATGCATGCTGGGTCATTTTCTTATGAATCACTGTTAATCAACAGCAAAATAATGCAGACATCACAGTTATTTTCTGCTCTTGTTTTACTGTGAGTTCACATTATAAAGTTGTCTTTAACCATGCCAGTGTAAGAAATGATATTGTTTAGTACTGTAATTGTTTTGAAGTCACCAGAATGGATATTCCATTTGCTTGGGATCATCTTGGAACTTGTATATTCATATTCAAACTTCTGATCTAGCCAAGTCAGAAGTGTGACAAATGAAAACATTTGTTAAAACAATGATAATATAGAATATTAAATAAGCTAATTGGCAGTTCTGTTAATTAACAAAGTGGATATGATATAATATCGGTCTATAGTTCAAATCCATGAAGCCTCTCTCCTCATTCTTACCTGAAATCAGCTGTTTTTTCCAGCCAAGTTCCTGACTTGTTTACTTGGAATCAAGCATCAGCAGGGAGCAAAGGTGGACTTCTCCCTTCGGTTTTATGAGTATATGTGGTTTTAGGCAATATATGAAATCCCCGCCCTCCCACATATTGGAGACCTGTGTGTATGTTTGTTTGTGTGTGCGATGCACGTTTGTATGAAGGCACTGATTGTATGATGTTGATTAAAAAGAGAGGTTGCTCTCTCACCCTGTGGCTTTCCATCAGATGCTTTTGTTCTCCTCTTTTACGCTGGTGGAGAGAAGAGGCAGACTTTCATGTTTGGACATTCATTGCTCTGCATGTGAAGGACTGTGTGTGTTTCATCCTGCATCCTGCATGTTTTTTTTTAAAGTATCTGCTGGTATGTTACATAAAGTGCGAGTGTTTCTGTGTGCATTGGTTTTCTTGAGAGCCTCTGCCTATTCATGGGGATTGAAACTGACAATGCGAGATGCAGTTTCACAGAGACACTTGATTAAATTATGAAGACCAATTGATAATGCTCTTGTAGCAGTTTCTGTCACTCAAGTGAACATGCCAGGCCCTAATTTGATCTCCTTTGCGGCTAATGTAATCGGTGTTAGAGCTATCACCAGTGATTGGGATTAGTAGAAGTGATTGAGTGGAGAGAATATTGTGAGATTATTGTGTCTGTCTGATGTTCAGTAGAGAAAAAGCAGGGACTTTTGTTACCCGACACTTTAAGCAGAGGAAGTATTCATCACTCAGTATTTTCCAGTGTTTGTCTTTACTGTATGAAAGCTGGTAGACCAAACCTGCAATTACTGTCTCAGCAATTGCCTGTTTGGCTTTGTCAGTTGGTCTGCTGTCTGAAATCTGACAGGAAATGAAATCCTGTTCCAAACAATGCTAGTCTTTATTTAAAGGTTATATCTGTCAATTTTTCAGTGCTCAAGTATACTTTCTTTATTAATACTAATATTAGGAAGGTGGTCATAATGTTATGCCTGATCAGTGAATATAAAGCTGATCAGGAGTTTCTTACTTGTTATTGTATTATGCTGGAATGCTGAAATAACCAATCAGCATTCTATAAAAAAAATCCATTAAAAGCAAACTATAAAAGTACTCTGCGTATTTTAACTCACCCAGAGAGAATGATTTAGACATTGGATGTTTTTTCTCTTCCCCTTTTGAGAGAGCTCATGGTCATTATTAAAGGTTAAAAAAGTTCAAAAGCATCTCTGCAATTTCCTGTCCATTTCCAACATATCAAATCTGCCCTCAAATATCACATTAGCATCTCCGAAGGAGCCTCACTATTCTCCTCACACCCTTTTGGGGCTGCAAACCCCCTTTGCGTATTATTCAATATTTCTATTCACCTACTGCTCTTTGCAGCGGTCTGTGAATCCCTGTGGTCTCTGAGGACACCTCTTTATATCTTTGTCAGAGAGGGAGGCATTGTGTGTTTTGTTCTGTGTGATGCTTTTAATGGATTTAATCAAATTATATAGAAAAATACACTTCAAATATAGATAAATACCTCAAAGGGCTTTTCTTCCACATGTCTAAACTGTTTTTTCGCCACATTTCATAGTATTTAATTTGACAAAACATCAAACCTGTCTACTGAAAGTGAATGTAGCATTCAAATGCTATCAGTTATGATGTCTTGCTATTATAGTGGCGACCTTTTCAACGGTATTGAGGCGGTTTGAAGCTTTTGATGCTAGAAACTATTGTGGCACAATGTGCTGTGGGAAAGCGGTCTTTTGTTCCTGTGACGAATAGGATGGCCCCTCAGGCCCCTCTTGACTTCTTAGTGAGTCTAATAGAATATTAAAGTAAAGATATGCTCTTTTACTTAGGGGTGATTTGCTGCAAAAAGCATCGTCCACCAGGATTCACATCGCATTGGTCTTTTTCAACTCTGTCATGACTTTACAGATGAACAGAATGAAAAGTGACGGCTTTGAAAGGTTGATAGACGGTAGTGATTAACTGTAGAGACAGACGGACTTAATAGATAAAAAATAAACTGAGGACAGGAGATTCATAACTAATAATGGGTGTGCTATTTTTAAATATTTGTAAATGTTATTTATTAACTGTGATGATGGTAAAGCTGAATTTTCAACAGCAGAACTCATTCTGATTTGCTGCTGAAGAAACGTTTCTTATCAATATCAATGGTTTGCTTCTTAATATTTTTGGGGAAACTCTGATGCATATTTTTTTCCCGTAATTATTCACTGTAAACCCTAACGCTCAAAATAATTAATTGGTTTGAGTAGGGCAAACTCAAATTAAACAAACTAGTTCAATCAAATGTACTTTAATGAGTATTTAGAACTTTCTTTTTCTTTTGAGTTCACGAAACTGACACACTTGAAGTAATCTGAATTGTTTCATTGTTTTGAGTTCTATGAACTCAATGAAGTTCTTTTAATATAGTCAATCTTAAATTTGTAACAGGGCTATGTTCCAGCATGCTTTGCCATGGCATTTGAAAGTGAGAGTAAATGCTAAACATAAGTGTTAAAAATGGAGCATGAGCTTGGTTTGAGAACAGGTATATGTTAAATGTTCCAAATCCAAAAGAACAATACAAAACAATAGCTGTGTTTCATTTCATTTTATTTCGAAGGCTGCTTCCTCCGGAGGACACATCCTGTGAAGGATGCGGTATACGGAGTGTCCTTAATCAGAATTAAACAAGACTTCCTTTTTAGGACACACAGGCAGGAAGTATCACGTTGCTATGCCAACACGTTCACAGCGTCGTTGCACTCTCACACCAGTTATATGAATGAAAATTATTTATAACTTGAAAATGACTATGAAATGTTTCATGCCTTGACAGCAAAGTGCTGTTCTAAATGTTTAAAAATCACTAAACACCTGTAATCCTGTTTACAACTATCTATTTGAGGTAATATAGCTTAAAAACAAAAACTAGCTTGAAACTTTGCTTGCATGTATATCTGCCGGCGTCTGCATTTTTTCAAATAATATTAAAAAAACATGACGGTTGTTAATGGCGACACAAAGAATTGTGGGTTATCTGCAGCAGCGAAGGATACACCTCATGCACACTCCAAATTCCTGTGAAAGAAGGGCACATTTGAAGGTCGCATTTGGAGTGTCCTAGGTCCCGTCCCATATGACACACTTCATATGCACTTTAGGTCTTGTGGACTTACAATGGCTGCCGCGTACGCGTGTCCGTTAAGTCCACAAGACTGTAGGGTGTCCCATTTGTCATTATCGGTCTTAGAAGGGTGCTCGCGAGCGCCCCCTTTGTGGTCAATATGCGCCCTTGATGCACACTTCTGCCTAGCCCGAACTGGTGTGGATTCCGCAGCGGACTTCCCCCCGACAGTCAAAGCGGTTATGTCAGAAGAATGTGATCAAGTCTGAGCTCCGCCATAACTTCCGCTAAGTGAGGTCAAAATACGAGCGTGGTCATAGATGTATATGTAGATGCCTCATTAGCGCTTGCACGGATCAGTAGAATGAGGCATCTACGATCGATATGTCTATGACCACGCTCGTATTTTGACCTCACTTAGCGGAAGTTATGGCGGAGCTCAGACATGATCACGTTCGTCTGATAAGAGGTCAAATAATAACATAAATACTGCTCGGTTTCTCGCAGAAACTGATCATTTCGCTAGATAAGACCCTTATTCATCGTCTGGTATCGTTTAAAGCCCTTTGAAGCTCTACTGAAACTGTCATTTGGACCTTGAACCATTTGGAGCCCATTGAAGTCCATTATATGGAGAAAAATCCTGGACTGTTTTCATCAAAAACCTTAATTTCTTTTCGACTGCAGAAAGAAAGACATGGACATCTTGGATGACATGGGGGTGAGTAAATTATCAGCAAACGTTTATTTAAAAGTGAACTAATCCTTTAAGTAAAAATATATTATGTAATTTTTACAGGTAATCTGTGTTTGTCCTGTTTTGGGTGGGTTTCATTGCTTTCAGTTTGTTTCCATGGTTATTTACACCTGATGTTAATTTTGTTAGTTAGTTTCTGTATATTTAAAGGATTTGTTCACTTCAAAATGAAAATTTACTCACACCCCATCTCATCCAAGATGTTCATGTCTTTCTTTCTTCAGTCGAAAAGAAATTAAGTTTCTCCACTGAATGTACTTCTATGGCAACCAACGGTTGAATGTCCAAATCAATGCAGTTTCAAAGGAAGGGCTTCAGAGGCTCTGCGCGATCCCAGCCGTGTAATAGGGTCTTATCTAGAGGAACCATCGGTCATTTAAAATAAATTTTTAACCTAAATTGCTCATCTTTAGGGCTGCAACAAACGATTATTTTGAAAATCGATTAATCTAACAATTATTGGAGCGAATAATCGACTAATAATCAATAAATAAAAAAAAATAATTCCGTCTATGACTAATCAGTACGTTTTGAACGATTATTCAGCTTTTCCAATTAGTTAAAACATTCAGTTATACATATTCTAACTATAATATAAAAAAAAGAAAATCACTTCAGCTTTTGAAATGAGCTTTGAGCCCAGTGTTTTGTTCTGTTAATTTGTCTGTTATCACATATTACTGGTTGTTCTTTTCGTGTCTTGCCAAGTCTAAGTAAGTATCCTGAGCGTTTCGTTTTTGGAGTTTGTTAACTAAAAGCTACTGCCAGCGATTAGATCCAGCTCTTTTATTTCACCCCCCACCGTATTTTCTTTTCCAGCTGTGCGTGACTGTAATCTAGTGCATATATTTAGCAAAATTCTCCTATCTAGAGTTCATTTTTCTTGATAACTATCAGATTATGGTCATTGAATGGCTTTTCTGAGGTAAAAGTATAACATTACGTGATATATTGTTTACAAGCTGTTTTATTGACGTCTTTCTGCAGTTGAACAACTGATTGAGATATGATACAGATTTCTGTAAATTGTACTGTATCTTTCTGATGTATGTTTAGGTTTGTTTCATGCTATAATGTAAAGAGAAAGAGATGATCAGCTCATGTGCACTCCACTTCTGTTTCGTTTGAAGACTGCTAAAGCGATCCGTCACGCCACATTAAAGAGCACTAAAACAGTATTTATTCTTTGAATCTTTAAAATAAAATTGACAGATTTTGAAAGATTTGTTCATATCCAAAACACAGCTTTTTGTGATTTATTGGATAGGAGACTCGCTACAAAGTTTTGAAAGCATAGATTGAAAGAGCGATTCTTGGGATTTAAGAATCATTATCGGTTCATCAAAATGAGATTTGATTTACATAGAGAAATCTATATTTTTTTAACCCAGCCCTAGTAGAAAGCCAGAGCTAAATACCAGACTGGCATATGATCAGTACAAAATAAGATTGGGGATAAATTGAAAGAAAAGAGGAAGAAGCAGCTAATATCTATCAGTCAGTTGGAGAGAGAGATCAGAGAGATGCTAAAACTGCTTTTTCTGTTGTACCCTTCAGTCCTAGACACTTAAATGCTTGCAGTAATGCACAGCTCATGCTCTCTCAGCCTGCTGGGGTTCAGTCTCATCCACCTGAGTGCTGCCAGATTTCTCAGCTCACAGGAGTGGAAGTGGTGTTTTAGCACAGCTAGCTTCATTCCACCAGCGGCTATTGATTGACGCAGGCAATGCAAGGGCAATAAAACTCACATCTGACCGCTCCCGCCTTAGCGCCCATGAGCAGACAGCACTTTTTCCTACTCCTGTTATTCCTTGTGAATTTAGAAGGGGGGGCTGGGTGCCATTAACCTCCCGCCATCGACCCAAAGACCTCTAGCCACCCGTCCCTTAATCTTCCTGAGGGACTGCAGCGTCCTGGTGGTTAATGTGCGGTGCGAAACTCGTCGAAGATCTATTCGCATCTTCTTTCGATTACAAAAGAGGTTAATAAAAGTTATAGTTGTGTAGGTTACCACAGAACAGACACCTTAATGGATAGGTGCTTTTGATAGTTGTTTAATTTGTCATGTGACTGTGGCAGGGGAATGTAGCACTGTGTATCGAGGGTGTTGAGCTATGCTAAAATGCATCTTGTGTTGTGTCGATAGTCAGTGATTTCCACAAAGGAGACGGAGGTAAACGGGGCATGTGGGAACAAAGTGAGGATAGGGACAGATGAATGAACGCATGTTAAGTCAGGAAAAAGACAAAGAGATGGAGCAGGTGCAAGGACAAATGAATAGTACTTTAAAGAATAGGACAAAAATGGTTCAAATGATGTACACTCAAAGGAGATTATGGTTCTAGTCATATTGGTTGCCTGAGAAAAGCTCACCTTTTTGTGATTGCCGCCATGTTGTGATCGCATGACCAGTACTTGCTGTGTTAGAAATAGGGATGGGAATCGTAAGGAATTCAAATTTTTGCTTCCTTCCTTTCTTTTAGTAATTATTTTAGTAATTTTGAGGAAAACAATAGAACAGAAACAACACTTTTTTTGTTAAAAATAAATAAATGGCTGTATGAAATGGCTCATGGGCACATAAAAAATGTAAACAGATTAGAGCCGCACGATTCTCGATAAATTGAGAATCACAATTTTTTGTTTCAAATAATTAAGAATTATTATTATAATAATTTGTTACATTTATATAGCGCTTTTCTGGGTACTCAAAGCGCTTTACATATAGAAGGGGTGAATCTCATCAACCAACACCAATGTGCACCATCCACCTGGATGATGCAACGGCAGCCATATTGCGCCAGAACACCCACCACACACCGGCTTATTGGTGGAGAGGAGACGAGTGATGAAGCCAATCAGTATATGGGGATGATTAGGAGGCCATGATGAACTGAGGCCAAATGAGCAAATTTGGCCAGGGTGCCGGGGTTACACCCCTACTCTTTTTCTAAAGGACATCCTGTGATTTTTAATGACCACAGAGCGTCAGGACTTCGGTTTAACGTTTCATCCGAAGGATGGAAATAGAGATCACGATTCTGAATAGACAACTAAACTAAATAATATGGAATTCTGACAAAAGTCTGACAAAATGTTAATTGCTAAAAATGTAAAAACAATCGGTTCGAATCAGTGTTCAATTCGTTAACAAATAATTTTCGTCATCATTTTCGTCAACAAGCTTTTTTCACTGACGAAAACGAGACGATAACTAAATGAAAACTAGTGTTGGATGACAAAAACTATAACGAAAATCAACTGTTATTTTCGTTAACAAATAAAAACGAGACGAAAATGTTAGAGAGGGACGATTAGGGAAGAGATCCAGTCAGAACTGATATCCTGTGTAACAGATGCGCACATTTGATTTGAACTGTTATAACCGCTGGAAAACACGGTGCTGTTGCACGTTCTACAGGCTAATCCCCAATACAGCTCTCCAGGGCGGTTCACAATTATTGAATAGTACACATTTATGCCAGGCAATTGTTTATGAACTAAGGCTGATGAATAATGACAATGTTTATTTTACGATGTGTATATAGTAATATGTTTTAGACGGTTGTAAAAATGCATATTTTATCTCCCTCATCTGAACTTGAAGCATCCTGCAACTGCAATAGTAAGGCGCATTTCAAAATAAGAGTCAATGTGTATTTCGAGCTTGTTTATAATTAAAAGTCACGCATTATATATTTGTTTTTTGTTACACAATAAACTGTATTTAATTTAATTCCCATTTAATTCATAGTCAGGAGGAAAGACCAGTATTTGACACATATTCCATAAAGTGTCAGGGTTATAATAGTTAACTAAAACCATTAAAATAATCTTCATTACTTGAAATTAAATAAATGTTAACTGAAATTAAAAAAATAAATGAACTAATTTGAAGCTTTAGCTTAACCTGATATGGCCTACTAACTAAAACAGAAATACAAAGTTACAAAAACTATATAGATTATTTAAAAAAAAAAAACAATAAAAAAAGGAAAAAAAAGTGAACTGAGCTCTCTTTCGTGTATTTTTAATGTCAACAACAAAATGATGTCAAAATGTTAGTTCAAGTGACCGTCGGTTATGTAGGCTAATGCTTAATGTATTACAATTTAACTAAACTCATTAGATTTTAGTCGACTAAATCTAATGTAGATTTAGTCGACTAAAATCTTTTGATATTTAGTCGACTAAAACTAGACTAAAACTAAAAAAATTCAGGTGACTAAAATATGACTAAAACTAAATGGCATTTTAGTCAAAAGACTATGACTAAAACTAAATCAAAATAAGCTGTCAAAATTAACACTGGTTCGAATGAATGATTCAATGACTCACTCTGTTTAATTTCTGAATGGATCAGTATTTTTGAACAGATCTCTTGAATGAATGAAAAAAAAAATTAGCAGTCACTTGTCAGCCTACTGGTATAAGGATGTAATTGATACAATCGTTATTTGAAACCGCTCTCTTTGGGTCAATGGTAGCGCAAACGTTCTGAACGTTCAAAATGTTCTCGTGTGATTTTAACAAAGGTTTAATAGACACAAGTAAATCTCTGTCATTTAGGAATAAGAGCACATTTGAATCAAGATTGCAATCTATTAACAATTAATCGTAGCTCTAACACGGATAAATCAGAGTTTTCCAGACCTGGTAGTGGCAACAGCGAGGCTAATTCTGTTTGAAAGGGTTGTTTAGTAAAATAAATATGGCTCTGAATTGTATTTTTTTTTGGGTACTTTTGAATATTAGTTTAACAAAGCGACAAATACAGGGTATGCGCGTGACTGCGGTTACGGCCACTGTGTGACAAAAAAGACCTGATGGCAGCATTGGTTTTCAGTGTGAATGCCGCCAAAAACACTCAAAACGCATCTAAAATGGGAAAGAGCTTTGAGATTGACTGTATAAATAGATTTGACAAGAAATCGTAGGTATATTTTTACAGAGAAGCAAATGGATCGCTGCAAATCACAGAAACAACTGGACTCCAGGCAGCGAAACGTGGATTTGTAGTTATCATTTTGTGTCAGTATGTTGAATTTTGGGGTAAGATCATGCCCTATATATATTGACAACTCATTAATTAAATATTTACCATCATATATTCTGCATAATTGGATATTTTAAATAAACATTGATATAAGTGATCACCCGGATTTAGACCTGCCTGTGTTGTATTTATATAAAGTTTAAATTCGTAAATTTACGTATTTCCCCGGCGTCGATATCAGGCACACATAAATGTCAGGAAACATGATCCTGGCTGCATGTCAATATCCATGGATCACTGGATCTTTGGCAAGTTGTAAGGAACTCTGTATCGAGTCCAACCTTTAGTTTAAACTGATAATCTTTCGTTTTCACAGTTTCCCTTTTGCCACTCAGTCAGGCTAAGGGGGCGTGTTCCGGCGGGAAAGTACCCTCTATTGAATTGGCTCATATCAAAACCCTCTGCCAGAAATGTGGGGAAATTAATATAAAAAATACAGTCCTGTGGTACAGTCTGTTGCTGTATTATTATTATTAGCCCCATTTGGTATTCTGTCACTCCATATAAAATAAAGTGTAGGTCAGGCTTTGAGAGATGGGCAAAAAAAACCAGTGAGGCATGGCAAACACCATGTCCATGTCTCTGGCCTGTGCATGGAGTTAGCGGCTGCAGAAATGTGCATATGCGTCAGTGGAAATCTCATCTATCCCCTGCCATTAGCATTCCCTAGCACCATCTACAACCAACACCATTCTACCGCCTTGGGAGTTGATCTGTTTTTTTGTAGCGTTAGGAAGAAAAGACACAAGGCATGATAATCTGACCCATATTATACCCCATCCTTTTTTGTGCCCTCTTGCTCACTCACTCAATTGCACAGTCAGACACTAATATGCACTTTTATAATGAGGTAGAGGCGTATGGCTGTGCTGGGTCTGATTGTTAGTCGTGCACTAATGATGAGGGATAACATTTCCATTTGCTGCAGTCACACATCACAGGCCAATTCCCAATCCTAATCCTAAATTTCTATTTCCCTCGTTTTCTTTCGTTCCTTGCATGGGTTCGAAATGCAAGGCTGAAATTGTGACAGTTTTGATGGGCTTTGTGTTTTTCTCAACACAAAGATGGTTGTTAATTAGTGGTGCTTGAAAGTATCGCTAATATTGGTATCTATTCATTGGTAATATGAGCAAACCACATGCATGAATGATGCCTGGAATCATGTGATTTGACGAAGAGGACTTTTTTTTCATTCTCGTATTCTCGACTTCATAATATTTTGTTAATAAAGCCAAAATGATGTGAACAAAGTTGTAGTGTTATGAGATAAAACTAGTTATATTTTTTTATAAAACTGAGAAAAAAACATTTTGAAAATTAAATTGTAACATTAAGATTTAAAGTAGGGATATTTTGGGGGAAAAATATTCACATAAGGTTTCAAATTGATTCTAAAAATGTGCAACCTCCCTGAACACCATATCATAGCGGTGGGGAGTTTTGCATGTGCAAGCATTTTCTTCCAAAAATATAGAAGTCTAGTGTTACATTGTGACACCTCTTCCTGTTTTAAAGTCTGTGCATCTGTGAGGCTGCCAGGGTTTTATGTAGTCAGTGACATTTGAGTTGTTGCGTTTAGTTAACCCACAATACTTGTGTGTGTCTGTGTTTGAGAGTCTGTCTGCCTCAGAGGACGCAGCAAAGCACTCTACTCCTCTCACCCACCTCCTCTCTCTCAATCCCTTGGATTATCAAAGAATTCTGTCTCAATGGAAAAGTGATGCTCATAGGAGGCAGTTGCCCTGGCAACAAGCTCGCTTAAGCCAGGCCTCTGGATGAAGGGGGAAACAGCTAAACTGACAAAACTCAAGACAGAGAGTTTATTACACACTGTTTATTACACACTTTGGAACTCTACATTTGTCACCAGAAGAGAAGGGCCTACCTGTCCTTAAATGTATATTTTTTATTATTATTTAAAAGGGAATGCATGGATATAAATGTATTTATGGCTGATAGCGATTTTTTCTTTTATTATTATTACTATGGCTTGTTACCTATATGGTGGCCCAATATTATACTGTAAATCTAAAATTCAACTTTTTTATTTTAAATCATCATTGTTCATAATTAATCTACATGCATTTACAATGTTTCAATTCAAGTTGTGAATTTAATTTATAAAAAAATGGAATAAATGAAAAACAATTTGCAAATGAAGCAGATAAAGAAGATATTTTCTAACTTACCTGACTTTTTTGATTCTTATCTAGAAATGTTATATTGTGAATGTGTTTCTCTTCTAGTTTATGTGCTTCTTGTTACCGGATAAAACATTTTAGCCACCTCAAGCAAGCATATACATGCATATATGCATCTTTGTGTTTTCCTCAAACATTTCTATGCAATTTTTTTAAAAATGTGTATGTAAATAAGTGGATGAAAACCGGTCTAATTAAATATATATATTTAAAAAAAAAACATTATAAAAAGAGGATAAAAGTTTAGTAGTGCCATGGAAAAACTGTTTAATGGATGAAAAAGTCCTGATATTATCTGCTTCCCATAATGGCCGATCAGACCAATTCGATTAAAATAAAAAATAATTAAAATATTGTCTTATTTAATGTAGTTGTCACAAGTCCTCCCTCACCCTCTCACGCTCCCCAATTGACTAATTTAAAGGGTTAGTTCACCCAAAAATGAAAATTATGTCATTAATTACTCACCCTCATGTCGTTCGACACCCGTAAGACATTCGTTCATCTTCGGAACACAAATGAAGATATTTTTGTTGAAAGCTGATGACTGAGAAAGGCTTGAGATAGGCCTCCATTGACACTTGTACATTCACACTCACAAGACCCATAAAAAGGCACTAAAAACGTTGTTACAAAGTCCATCTCACTACAGTGGCTCTACAATAATTTTATGAAGCAATGACAATAGTTTTTGTGCGGAAAAAAAAAAAAAAATAACAACTTTATTCCACAAGTTCTTGTCTTCCTTGTCTGCTTCGGCCGTGAATTCATGAAGCACCACGACGCATGCGCGAGAATATGACGCAGCGCCGGCGTTCGGACACGTGACCCAGAAGCGAGGAGATTTGTTTACAACGAGCAGAGGAAGACGCGCCGTATCTAAGCTGTTGAATTCTACATTGATCGTGCTCGGCGTAGTGCTCAAATTTGGACTAAAGTGTGAATTTCATGGATTCCCGAACGCCGGCGCTGCGTCATATTCTCGCGCATGCGTCGTGGTGCTTCATGAATTCACGGCCGAAGCAGACAAGGAAGACTAGAACTTGTGGAATAAAGTCGTTATTTTAATTTTTTTTCCCGCACAAAAACTATTGTCATTGCTTCATAAAATTATTGTAGAGCCACTGTAGTGAGATGGACTTTGTAACGACGTTTTTAGTGCCTTTTATGGGTCCTGTGAGTGTAAATGAACAGAATCCCTATGGAGGCCTGTCTGAAGCCTTTCTGAGCATCAGCTTTCAACAAAAATATCTTCATTTGTGTTCCGAAGATGAACGAATGTCTTACGGGTGTCGAACGACATGAGGGTGAGTAATTAATGACAGAATTTTCATCTTTGGGTGAACTAACCCTTTAACTCCGTCATTAAAGGGTAACTACACCCCAGCTCAGAGCTTAACTCCACCCACTGGCAGTATTTGAAAAAAGCTGGAAAAGTGGGCAGAGCCCAGCGGAGACAGAGGGACGAACCGAGGGCGGGACTGAGCGGAGGGCGTGCATTGGCAGCTGTCTGACTCGCGAGTCGCAAAGATGGAGAATGACTGGAGTGACGCCAGTAGCTTTGCAACAGAGCGGTCATTCTCATCCACCTTCACCTGAAGTGGAGGAGGGTGAATTGTCTGTAGACACAGACCCAGAGCCTTATCAATGCGAGCCGCTGGCTCAAACTGCGTTAACTCCCGATGCCGACGATGCTAGTGAAGCTGCAGCGCAAGAGAACTGACCTAATCTATGAACATCCTTTCTTTATACTGAATGCCACTAAAAATAGATCAGATACATACAATGTATTTTCATTCAAATGAACTGAATCAATAAGCAGCGCACGACCAGTAAGATCAAACCTAATAGCCTATTATAAACAGATTTCCTCAAATAAAAGTTAGATTATATACGCCAACACGTTACGGTATTGTTGTTCGTTACCACAGCAACAACTTGCGTGTCAGGGTTTGAAAGTGCGTCTTATGTATGAAACTTATCTTTACACATGACGGACGGCAATAATTTTGCAAGAAAAGCCTGACGTGTACTGACAGCTGCATTATTTAACCGCATTTTCTTCATTACAATGTTAAAGCAAGTGTCAAGTAAGTTTCATTCATAATGTTTCTACTTCATGTAACATGAGGGTTCATACTGGAGTGAAGCCGTTCTCATCATCATGTGATTGTGGAAAACATTTCTGAGGGCGTAGTGAGCTCGTGCCAGGGGCGTGGGTAGTGAGCCGTTGGAAGAACCATCCTACGTCAAGATGACCTACAACGTCCAATAGAAAAATTCGATTGCAGTAGCCACCGTTCAACCTTAAGAGGGCAGCACTCAGACGGTTTTACACCATATTTTATAGAGTTAAATCCCTTTATACCAAAATGTCAAAACATTTACTCGAATCAATGAACAGATTCAATGAATCTTGCAGATTAATGCCCCAGTCTTGCAGATCATTCAATTAAAAAAAGTTGGTTTAGGGTTTAGTTACCCTTTAATCACTGTTGCACTCTAAGGGTACGTTACACAACAACGATGTACTAAAATCTTAACTGTGGCTATGGTTAAAAACTTGCACTTTGAAAATTGATTTCAAAAGCTTTTGCGTTTTCAGGCTGCCAAAGCGCTGTTGTCATGTAAATGAATGCCAGAACGCAATTTACAAGACAACGCCGTTTTGGCAGCCTGAAATCAGATTTCAAAGTGCATGTTTTTGAAAACAATACCGTTATCGTCTCTGTGTAAACTACAAAAATGCGAATTTGAAAAAAACGTTGATGTCTTGTGCATGCGTATTGCATATGCAGTCTATAGCCGCTGTTTCTTTACAAAGTGACATCTCCAACTACTGGCCTGGCATGAATAATACAGCATTTTTAGGGATTGATTTGACAACGTTGTCGTCTATACACGAAAAATGCAAAGGAAAAACGCTTCGTTGTCGTGTAAACACACCCTAAGACTTTATACTTTATATATACTCACCTCTGAAGTTTAGCATTGTCTGGCGTTTGTAAAGGAAACCATTGCCTGATCCTCCTACTTGTTTGTGCTTGTTTCATGGACGTACCTGTATGCTTACCTGTTTTCCACGAGTCCTCCTGCAAGTTAAGTACCTTGAGTTTCCTTGTGAGCTTTGTTTTATATATGTTTACTTGTTTATAATTACCAGAGTTTACGATTTTCACGGACTCAAGAGTGGATCTGTATGTTAAGTGCATCGTATCTATGTGAATTCTGGTTAATCCTGTGATGAATCACTCAAAACACATTGCCTTAATAACTGCTTGGTTCTCTGTTTGATGAGTAAACTCCTGCACTTGAGTCTCTCTCTCTCTCTCTCTCTCTCTCTCTCTCTCTCTCTCTCTCTCTCTCTCTCTCTCTCTCTCTCTCTCTCTCTCTCTCTCTTGTCTATTTTGTTACAGTAGTCAAAGATTTATTGAGCATCCCTTGCCCACATGATCAAAAAATGTTTTGCTTATTGGTGGTTTCTTTCATAATAAATGGTATTTTCTTTTTTGTCTCAATGTTGACATCAAAACAAAAGGAGACTTGCACTTAAAAGAGTAAGCTGAGAACCATTTTTTAGCCTTTATTTGCAGTTATTGTGTGTGTTATACAAGCATCTACAGCTCAGCTCCTTATAGTTATTGCTTGCTAGCTCTCTGAATGGATGTCATGTAAGACTGTTTTGATGATTTGGAGAAAAAGATTTTCAGTTTTTCAGATTTTCAGTTTCCCAGAATGGCCTGACCGAAATAAACATATAATCAGCCTCTCGACATTAGCACACCCCGTCTACTCATTCTACACATTTTATTCACATTCAGCTGCTAATGCACTCTGAATGGCACTGTGCCTGTGCTTGAACGTGATTTCGGCTCTCATCTTTCCCGTTGGGTTTTAAAATTCCTCTTTGTCATCATTTACCTGTATTATTTTCCTCTCAGCCTCAGGCCATGTGGTTTTGGCTACAACAGCACAAACTCTCACTGGGAAACTGGATGGGGACTTGGGTTTAAGTAGTGTTTTTTTTTACCCGTATATTCCTCTGTCCTCCCCTTTAGTGCTGACAAAGCTCTCTGACATCGCAACAGGGAACTACAAACCCAATTAGCTTCTTGTTTTGTTTTTGCAAGTGCAGAACTTCAAACTTGAAAACAGACCAAACTAACATTACAAAACTGCCCCATACCACAGCACTGTGATGTGGGTATTAGCATGAAGCACAGAGGTGCAGCAGACAGCAAGCACAATTGTGCTCATTTTTATTATAAGTTATTATAAAAGGCTTGGCACTGCATCATCAGATGTCTGTTTTGGTCTTCCCTCGTCATTTCTGTCTGATAATAGTTCTGTATGAATAACATTGTTTCCTTTGACGGTTTTTGTGGACTATTAAATAGATGATCTGCATGTATGCAGCAATAACCTTCTGTTTGTATGGGCTCATAGTTGTGTTAGTGTTTTAGAATGGCTGAACATTTTCAATAATTTGAAGAGTGCTCTGATGTTAACCTCAAGGTTAACCTTTAATGATGTCCAGAGAGATGCTGCCGGTTATCTGGAAGAGCTGAACAGCTCTTGGCAAGGTAGGAAGTGGAATCACTCATAAATATATTTTCAAACAATTCCAATTATTTTTATACTTGTGTGTCCAAAAATAGGATCAAGAACAACCCATTTTGTTTTATCTTTTTAATTACTTTCTAAATTTAACAAACATATACAATAACAATAATGTACAAACTAATAAAAATCACTATGTATGTATAACTATAAATTCATCTCTGCCTGCGTAAATTACACAGATACATGAGAAAAACAAACAAATGATAATAATAATGCAAACAGAAAAGTCATAGTGGAACAGACAATTAGAGTTTCTATAAGAAAAAATACAAGGATTTCCAAAGTCTCAACAAAGTGTCAGATTTATGATTTAAGGTTATGAGTTAATTTCTCACATGAAAGCTGATTTATTTGATATCTACAAGAAAACTGCAAAGAACTGATTATTAATTGTTTATTTGAACTTTTTTACTACTACTACAACAGCTACTACTACTAATAATAGTAACAAATATTACTATTGTATCAGAATGCATATTTATACAATCATTATTATTATTATTATTAGCATATATTATTCACAGCTGTTTTGAAATCTGATTGTCTCAGTTTTAGACTCAATCTTTATTTTTTTTAAAGTGCAACTATCTGTAAACAATAGCAAAAGTATTTATTGATTCAATTTAATAATTCATTATAAATAAATTTAGCATAAAAAATCACTTCCATGTACTTTTGGTTCAGTAAACTAGTAAACGAAAGATTAAATATCAATTCAAATCAACATAAAACTCACTAATACAAGAACTGGAGCTTAGCGCAAACATATACAATTGTAATAGACTGAATTAGAATGCAATTCATAGACTGACTGACTGTGAATATGTGTGATGTGTTGCTTCAGGGCTTAGACAGTATGTGTTTGTGTGCACCACGGGCGCTTTAGTGAGAAACAATAATTCATAAACACTGACTCTTCTCTTTCTTTCTAAATGATGCTAATCATTTAAGTTTAGGCATGCTCAAGTAAAATGTTTGGTACACGTCACCATAACAGTCAGCATCTTTCTGTAGTGATGTCAGGTGGCTCTGTTTATGCAGAGAAAGAAGCACAATAGTTTGTCAGTTCTTCAGTGTGAATTGGAGGTAAGAATCACTGGTCACTTCTAAGGCTGCAAGAGCCTGTCCCACTGACTACCACAACTGTTTGTTTCATGTGGGGGAAAAAAACTAGCCTAGAAATCTAGACGCACCTTAGCGGCAGAACATTTATTTTGCCGCGAGTGTAGTCTAGCAACTCTCGGTAGACCTCAGAGCTGGAAAAACCAAACTCTGGTCAGGCCAATCACATCGTGTACAGAGTCGGTGGGCGGGCTTAACATAATGATAGACAAATAATTGACAAATCCACCCCTCGGACTGAGCCCTGTCAATGGTGAGTTTCCAGACCAAACATCTTGATGTGGGTCTGGTTTGTCAGGCTAGAAAAAAACAACCCCCAAATCAAAATAGTGATTATTTCATATCCGATTATATTTTTGCATTATCAAAGTGAGAACACACACCGATCAGGCATAACATTATGACCAAAAAAAATATATATTTTGTAAAATTTTGGACGGATTCCCCAACCATTCACGAAAACTTGATGGTTCCTGACAAATCGCCAAGGCTGTGTGACATATTTCAGCTTCAACTAAAAAAATCACTAAAAGTTATTTTATAATCACTAAAAAGTTATAAAAAGACGACAACTTTGGGGCACTATTTCTTCTATCTGTATTTAAATGTCAGAAACATAAAATAAACATTATATGGTTAAATGAGCACGTCCGTCTCTGGATCAGCGTCAGCCAAAGCGCGAACACAGATAACGTGAAAAAAGTGAAAAGAGCTCTGCATTTAACCCATTCAAGTGCACACACAGGGTAGTGAACACACACACACACACCCGGAGCAGTGGGCAGCCATATTGCTGCGGTGCCCGGGGAGCAGTCGGGGGTTCGGTGCCTTGCTCAAGGGTCTCGCCTCAGTCGTGGTATTGAGGGTGGAGGAGAGCGCTGGTTATTCACTCCCCCCACCGACAATTCCTGCCGGACCTGAGACTCAAACCCGCAACCTTCTGGTTACAAGTCTGACTCTCTGACCATTAGGCCACGACTGCCCCAATCAGTGTGACACACTGAATCTAATCACACTGGTGTAATCACACTCTTCAAAGGGTTAATTATATGTAAACCTTTTTTTTTTTTTTTTTTTTTGGTCTTTTGGTAGCTGCATTCAAATCCATTTTTCTCAAAAATCTGAGGCGACATGTACCCACTTGGTTTAAATGGGCATGATGCCTCTGCACAGATGGCCACACAAAAAGATTCAAGCCTTTGTTTGAGTCGCCATCATAAGAAGGGCCATGATTGCAGACTTTAGGAAGCAATGCAGCTTTGATTGCATGTATATTCCCTGTTGACCTTTTTTGACTAAGCAGACTATTATTAATAGGAAAAAGCTTGTTAAATTGTAACCGCTGATTTTCAACCTGCTTTGTATTATTGCAATATCTGTAGTATATGTAAATGAACAATGTTTATCCGTTCTCCGTGTAACATAGACTGAGAAATTCACGTTTATTTGTCAACAAAAGTCTGACGGATGACTATGGACAGCTTTAGGGTTTTTTATGAAAACTACAGATTATACTTCCGCATGTGTGTATCCCCACCCACGGACAGTTGGATCGACAAAGGGTTATTGTGGGTTTGTCACTGAAAATGGTATTGTACTTTGTCTGCTTTTTAAACAGCATTGTGGTAAAAATAGAACACTATGGCAACAGCTTTCTTACCTGTACGCGACAGCATTTTGCTACTGGGGATTGGGCAGAGCTGACAGAACGGCAGTTTATTTCGGTCTGTCCTCTCCATTTGGCCTAAAACACTGTGTTCATGGTCATCTACTTTGAAAGGTTGACTAAGGTTTTTCAGATTTTATGTTGCGGCATTCTCTTCTATTCTTTGCTGCAGATATTTAGAAGAATGTTTGTAACAAAGCAGAGAGAGCAACCATTGACTACCATAGTAGGGGTAAAATACTATGGTAGTCAATGGTTGCTCTATCTGCTTTGTTACAAACATTCTTCTAAATATCTTCTTTTGTGTTCAGCAGAACAAAGAAACTCGTACAGGTTTGGAACAACTTGAGGGTGAGTAAATGATGACCGAATTTTCCTTTTTGGGTGAACTATCCCTTTAAACCTACCCATACCACCAAACCTGTCCCTAACCTTACCCATATCCACCTCAATAGCAGCAAAAGTGTTTTACAATGCAATATGAACATAATAAGTACATTGTACTTATATTTTTATGTAAGTACATAGTGGTTAAGATCACCTAATATAAAGTGGGACCATGTGTTCTAGTTTGAGTGGTACTGGCTGGTTTTCACGTGAAATACGAGCTTGCCGCTGTTTGTCTTTGCATCAGCTAGTAGGCTGTGTGGCATGTGAGGATGCTGCCATAGGCGTAAATCGCAGGGGGTCGGGGGGGTGCAAACTGCATTTTAAGTTTAGAAACATTTTGAGTCCCCCCTCTCTTGCCTCACATGGGTTTGGTCCATCACACACCTCACCTACTACACTCAAGTCCGGTGGGAGAGAACACAGTTCTTCAGCAGTTATTGAACTCCAGTAAGGGCTGTTAAGGCTATTTTATTCACTTTAAACATCGGATGAAGTGATGTAGGTAGCACTGATTTTTATTAAAATGTGCGCTTTTATTAGCCTGACGTCGTCATACTCAATTCTAGTCAGAATTTGAGTCTGATACTGCTCCGTTGGGCTGCGATTATGGGGCGTGTTTCAACCGAACCAGGAAAGACCTCAATTGGATAGACCTACAACCAATCAGAGCAACGGAGCGACGCATAACGTTAGTTGTCAAATGTCAACAGAACTCAACTGCACTGTGTTGTCCGCGGGTTGAAGCGACCCCAATTATGTGATATACAGACCCAGGAATGCGAAATTTAGCAGGCAGCCCTGCCAAAATAACACACATTTTACCCCCAAATGCCATTTTTCCCGGAGAACCCCCCCCACCCGGAAAGCTATTGGGCTTGTTTTTGGCTAGTTTTGAGTAGCAATCGGTATTGGGCGGGTTTTGATGTAAAAACTTGGCAACCCTGTCTGCACGCACGCCTGGAATAAGTAGCCTTACGTTAGAAGAAAAAGATGAGTGTAAACGATCTTTGCCGGTGTTGTAAAAAAGAATTTAAGGATACACAGAGTACTTACCAACACGATCATCATTTCTGAGAGAAATAGTGATGGTGAATGCATATACGAACAAGTTCTCCGTTTAGGATTAGAACAAATTCAACCCAAGCGCCTTTGATGACGTGGATGATTACGTTACTGTTTATCATCTGTCCATCATCGTCTAAAGCCCGCCCTGACAATTTCATTGGTCCGAACAGTTTCTGTTCGGGCATAATTACTTGGATCAAGTCCAGACCGAACTGCCCGTGCAAATTTGTTTGTGGGCGGGGCTAAGTTCGTCTGGCATCCAGGCTACGCTTTTATAGGCTGTATAGGCAGAAAAGTTTTATGGAAAGCTAATTTTGCCAGTGGTGAAGTACCCCTTTAGGGCGAACTATATGTCTATGTTCATTATTTTTATATGGAAACAAAAACATGATTGTCAGGAATAGTTGCAAGTGAGAATACCACATGTATTATTATTATTATTATTATTATTATTATTATTATTATTAATGATATAAATAATAGCAACAACAATAATGTTCAAAACAACTCATTACAAGCTATCTTTTATCATATTGCAGTTGGCTTCCATTTTATAAAAGCAATAAACTACAAAACCCATGTGTTTTTTGTATGCGATTTCACTGTGATTTAAAGGTCTGTTCACACCAAAGACAATAACTATAACGATAACTATAAAGTTTTAATAATCATTTTAATTTTATGTGACTAAAAGGTTATTGTGCTTTACTGTGGACGCTAACATAGTTATTGTTATCTTTATAGTTATCATTCTTGGTGTTAACCGGCCTTAGGGGTTTCATCATCTTCAATACTGTTTTACTGATTTTATAGTTTTTGCTCATTTTGGATAGCAGGGGAAACTGAGTGTTCTGGTAACATCTGTTTCATCTCCTGTTTTTTTTTTCTGTAACTACTTCCCCATATCAATTTTTTAAAATCCCATATTAAAAAATACCTGGAGAATATTGCTATACATCTCTACACACATTCAACTGCAGTCTCACATCCTGCTTATATTCACTCGCATTATTGCTTAAATTCACAGTAAACTGCATGGTAAAACATTGCTGCCACAGTTGTTCACTGTAGTTTTTTGGACACTCAACTATTATATATTAACAAATACAAAAATGATTTTCTTTGTGAAACGGTCTTCTATTTCTCACAATCTCCATAGATGCCCCCTCCTCTCTTGTCTGTCTGTCTGTCTGTCTCTTAAAATCACAGTCATTAGTGCAGGAAAAGAGGCTTCTTAGCCGTGAAGACAGTAAATACAGACTATTAGTATGTGCTCTTTCTGCACTAATAGTTGCTGGCCAGGGGTGAACCAGGGCCCAGGTGCAAGGGTCAGAAGGGGTCAGAGGCATAAATCCTCATATTGGAGAGACTTTAGAGATATGGCAGCCTTTTCTTTTTTTGAGATATGCCAGCCTACATGTTTTTTTAATGGACTAGTCTGTGTGTTACTTGAACGACTAGTCAAATAATTGGCCCCAAGAAAACATGGTTTCATGGTTTCAAATTATTCAAATCAGATGTGTTCATTAGGAGTCATTTACATAGACATGTTTTTCCATTCTGCTAGATGGCCAGCAAAGGGATGGTACAGAACACGGGGTCTTGAGACGCACAAGTTAAAGTATTTTTTTTACTTGACACAGCGTCTTAAAAACACAACATTCAAGACGTGAGACCTAAAAACAGTGTGAGACGCAATAGCTGAAGATGTCAGCAGGGGAATTTAAAGGCACAAGCTTTCTAAGAGGATACAATCTACTAATGCAATATCTGAACGTTCTTTTCTGAATCCTGTAGGAAGCACCTTTTTCTTTGCTGAGATATTTTCTGCTTAAAGATTCAGCAATTTACCACCATTACTATCTACAATCAGACTCAGAACCCCTCAGCTCGCCTGAAATGTCTTTTTACTCTCCAGGTATTGTCTTTTGTCTGTTTCTCTCATTGTCATCATCACGCCGCCATGTGGCCCTTAGAGCTCAGACAAAAATCAATCCCGATGTCTCAAGTGTTTTAATAGACGAGCTGTAGCTGGGTCCTTATTTGTATGCTTATACTACACACTTAAGCATAAGGCTTCTTTTTATTGTTCATTCATTCATATAATTTTATTTTTAATATGTGTTTTGTATTATATAGTTGTTGTTTTTTTAGATAAAGGCAAACACTCTCAGCGATTGACCTTAACATCTGGGATATAAAGAAAGTTAACAATAAGCAGTCTTCCATCTACATGTCCATGGCTGTCAAGTGCCTGTTTGTCGACTTATATCCTCATCCTACAAATCTGACAAGGATAGATATGTCCAGTATGCACAGCTGACCCTGACATTTTCTGATGATAGATAGTGATGAGACTAGATGAGCTAGAAATGTCCTTTCACTACATACTGCTTATTCTGTAGGGGTTGGGACTGTTGCTGGGTTGCCACTTGCCAGGAGTGAAAGTGTGTGTGTGTGTGTGTGTGTGTGTGTGTGTGTGTGTGTGTGTGTGTGTGTGTGTGTGTGTGTGTGTGTGTGTGTGTGTGTGTGTGTGTGTGTGTGTGTGTGTGTGTGTGTGTGTGTGTGTGTGTGTGTGTGTCCCACCAATGCCAAGTGTAAATGGATTTTTAATTAGCTGTTTCCACATACCATTGTGTATGTGTGTTAGGAAGCAGAGAGAATAGACATGTTCTCTGCCAGATTTGTTTGTGCTGAGCTGTATTGTATATGTGTTTAGACGAAAGAAGATGTTGTAAAGCTTTTAGTGCAGAGATCTTTATATAAGGACAGACTCGTCAGGAACTAAATATTGATCCATGAAACACGAATACAGAACATGTGTTGACGTTTTCCTGAATTCACCCCAAAATACAATTTTTTTAAATAAAAGTTAATTATATTTCGCAAAAAAAGAAATGAAGCCCATTTTGTTAAAGGTACAGTATGTAAGATTTTTGGATTTAAAATATCATAAAACCAATAGAACAATGTTATATATTTTGTTGACATATGTACTTAAATTATCCCAAATGTTTCCAAGAATTTTTAAATCCAGAGAAATAAGCTATTTTGACCAGGACACGACCGTGTCCATGCATCGCCTATTAATGACATCATACCAGCGTTACCCTCGATTTTCTGGTTTTATTTTGTAGAAACCATGAAACACCAAAGGCACTTTAATATATTATGTTTTATTAGTCAGGTGAGTAACTGTTGGATACATTAATTGACAGAAAACTACTCGTTATATAGCTCAACACAGTCAGTCTTATTGTTTAAATCTTGTTTTCTTGATTTACCACGAGTACCATGTTTTACCATGCCTAATATCCATCTAGCTTACTGCAGTGTGCAACACGTGTCTCCGAGCGAACGCACAAAATAGCATTATAACATAACTTTCAACGCACTCAAATAATGTATTTAATATGATAAAACAGCACTGCGTTACCCCGTCTGCGACATAATAAAAGCTCTGCGAAATCAAGTTGTCATCAAGCTACGCCTTTGTTTTGAATAAGCAACCTTTAGCGGGGAAAAATTACATATTGTGGCTTTAACATATAGATTTTTTCCACTGTGACATAAAAAATTCAGAACATCCACAAACCAGTTCATACAACCATAACTAGTAACCCACTATAATAGAAAGTTATTTTTGTAATACATTTTTTTTATTGTATTATATACATTTATTGAATTATATACATTTATTAAGCTTATTATATTAATTACTATATATACACACTTAAAGGATTATTAGGAACACCTGTTCAATTTCTCATTAATGCAATGATCTAATCAACCAATCACATGGCACTTGCTTCAATGCATTTAGGGGTGTGGTCCTGGTCAAGACAATCTCCTGAACTCCAAACTGAATGTCAGAATGGGAAAGAAAGGTGATTTAAGCAATTTTGAGCGTGGCATGGTTGTTGGTGCCAGACGGGCCAGTTTGAGTATTTCACAATCTGCTCAGTTACTGGGATTTTCACGCATTTCTAGGGTTTACAAAGAATGGTGTGAAAAGGGAAAAACATCCAGTATGCGGCAGTCCTGTGGGCGAAAATGCCTTGTTGATGCTAGAGGTCAGAGGAGAATGGGCCGACTGATTCAAGCTGATAGAAGAGCAACTTTGACTGAAATGACCACTCGTTACAACCGAGGTATGCAGCAAAGCATTTGTGAAGCCACAACACGCACAACTTTGAGGCCGATGGGCTACAACAGCAGAAGACCCCACCGGGTACCACTCATCTCCACTACAAATAGGAAAAAGAGGCTACAATTTGCAGTTGAAGACTGGAAAAATGTTGCCTGGTCTGATGAGTCTGGATTTCTGTTGAGACATTCAGATGGTAGAGTCAGAATTTGGCGTAAACAGAATGAGAACATGGATCCATCATGCCTTGTTACCACTGTGCAGGCTGGTGGTGGTGGTGTAATTGTGTGGGGGATGTTTTCTTGGCACACTTTAGGCCCCTTAGTGCCAATTGGGCATCGTTTAAATGCCACGGCCTACCTGAGCATTGTTTCTGACCATGTCCATCCCTTTATGACCACCATGTACCCATCCTCTGATGGCTACTTCCAGTAGGATAATGCACCATGTCACAAAGCTCGAATCATTTCAAATTGGTTTCTTGAACATGACAATGAGTTCACTGTACTAAAATGGCCCCCACAGTCACCAGATCTCAACCCAATAGAGCATCTTTGGGATATGGTGGAACGGGAGCTTTGTGCCCTGGATGTGCATCCCACAAATCTGCATCAACTGCAAGATGCTATCCTATCAATATGGGCCAACATTTCTAAAGAATGCTTTCAGCACCTTGTTGAATCAATGCCACGTAGAATTAAGGCAGTTCTGAAGGCGAAAGGGGGTCAAACACAGTATTAGTAATAATCCTAATAATCCTAATAATGGTGTTCCTAATAATCCTTTAGGTGAGTGTATATATATATATATATATATATATATATATATATATATATATATATATATATATATATATATATATAGTAATTTGATAAATATGATTATTGATCATTTTTACGATTTTAAAGTGTCAATTAACAATTTTAACTCATTTTGTTTTTTTGACACAGTAAATAAATCCTCATTAGACGACTACTACTATTAATAATAATAATAATAATAATAATAATAATAATAATAGTACTGAGTAACCAATAACTTGATTTTGGGCTTAAATATGACTCTAACATTTCTTTGTGAGATTCACCCTTTTAAACAACAGAATCGTTATTTAGAATTGCAAAAACGGTAATGAAGTGTGACTGTTAGATTGGTGTTGATTGGTTACATTCTCCCCCAGCACAGCCAATCGATTTAGAACTTCTGTGTCGACTCGGGCACCGCTGTTGACTAAGTCCCCACAATTACTGTTCATCAAGAAATCGATCGATCAGCTGGGTACACACAGTGCACACCCACCCACACATACCCAGACACACGCTTCACACAGACGCGTATTCGCACAGGCCATCCCTAGAGTGTTAATTTGTTCTATATGGACAAAAAAAAAAAGAAGAAAACTTTCAGAACTCTGACGCCGGTTTGGACATGCCCGCGCGGATGGAGGAGGAGGGGGGGGGGGGGGGGGGGGTAAAGGTGTTATCATGTAAGATAAAAATACAGCCCTCTTCAAGCGTGCGACCACAAGGGATGGTCGGAATTGAACAGCACCGGAGGTGTGAAATGGAGTTTGCTTCTGTTCTCACAGATCCGTGTGTCCGCGAGTGTGTGACAGCGTATGAAAGTAAATAGGCAGGGGAGGAAGGGCTCCGGGGACTGTCGCCAATTGTCACTGTGATTTGTGGATGTATTAATTCCAGCGTCTGCGTGTTGCCCAGGGATCCTTGTAAGAAATCGCTGGTCTAAGAATAGTCAGGGATATCTGTTGTTAGCTGGAGAGTTTGCGAGCAAGGATGATCAGACCTTGCGTTTGAAGCTTGTGGGCAAAGGAAGCGGGCATTCTGTTGAGACCGTCTTTAAGCTACTTCCTGTCACTCCTTATATGAGACTTAAATGGCCTCTCGCTCTCTCTCTCTTCCTCTGTCTTGCTTGAACTATCTGTCTCCTCCTCTCTCTGACCTCTGCCTCATTATTCAGTGGACTGTCGGCCTCATTTGTTGTCTCACAAGTAGATACGTGTGCTGTCAGCTGCTGTCCTCTTGTCTTATTATGCCCGCAGGTGACTGATAGGCCTCCTTTGTCTCACTCACTTTTGATGGGCATGTCTAGTCGCTCTCTGCTCATGATGCTCATCTCCTCCTGCTCCTGCTGCGTTTATCAAGTTTCCTTATGAATTAATGATTTTGAAGTACATGACTACAGATTTTGCTTACCTTTTTGTTATTTATAAGTTCACTAAGACGAGCTGTTGGTACTTAGTAGAGGAAATCATAAAAAATGATTCTGATAAAATAAAATAAAAATCAGTCTTAATCAGTATGTTTGTCTTGTTTTTCAGAAACAAAATGGGAGAGGGAAGGAAGGAAGGAAGGAAGGAAGGAAGGAAGGGAGAGGGAGAGAGGGAGAGGGAGAGGGAGGAAGGAAGGAAGGAAGGAAGGAAGGAAGGAAGGAAGGAGGGAGGGAGGGAGGGAGGGAGGGAGGGAGGGAGGGAAGGGAGAGAGAGGAAGGGAGAGAGAGGAAGGGAGGGAGGGAAGGAAGGGAGAGAGAGGAAGGAAGGAAGGAAGGAAGGAAGGAAGGAAGGAAGGAAGGAAGGAAGGAAGGAAGGAAGGAAGGAAGGAAGGAAGGAAGGAAGGGAGAGAGAGGAAGGGAGAGAGAGGAAGGAAGGAAGGAAGGAAGGAAGGAAGGAAGGAAGGAAGGAAGGAAGGAAGGAAGGAAGGAAGGAAGGAAGGAAGGAAGGAAGGAAGGAAGGAAGGAAGGAAGGAAGGAAGGAAGGAAGGGAGAGAGAGGAAGGAAGGAAGGAAGGGAGAGGGAGAGAGAAGAAGGAAGGAAGGGGAGGGAGGGAGGGAGGGAGGGAGGGAGGGAGGGAGGGAGAGAGAGGAAGGAAGGGAGAGAGAGGAAGGGAGAGAGAGGAAGGAAGGAAGGAAGGAAGGAAGGAAGGAAGGGAGAGGGAGAGAGAAGAAGGAAGGAAGGAAGGAAGGAAGGAAGGAAGGAAGGAAGGAAGGAAGGAAGGAAGGAAGGAAGGAAGGAAGGAAGGAAGGAAGGAAGGAAGGAAGGAAGGAAGGAAGGAAGGAAGGAAGGAAGGACTGGTCTTCCCCTAAATAATAATAAAAAAAAAAACATAGTATAATTTCACTAGGTTTTTGGATTTTATTTTATTTTTTATTATTAGTCTTTTTACTCCATAAAATGTAGGTAGAATTGTGTAAAATTGCTGTACAACATGCATTACTGTTAAAACACATTTAATGCAACATACTTGCTTTTTGTTCTCTGCACTATTTTGGT
Organism: Romanogobio albipinnatus; assembly: GCA_023566225.1. Classification (NCBI taxonomy): domain Eukaryota; kingdom Metazoa; phylum Chordata; class Actinopteri; order Cypriniformes; family Gobionidae; genus Romanogobio; species Romanogobio albipinnatus. The sequence goes on from CM042250.1 coordinate 13,470,156, forward strand.
CACAAACTAGCAGGTGGGTTGGTGTTGTTTAGAGCAGGGGTTTTCAAACTGGGGTCCGGGGACCCCCAGGGGTCCTCCAGAAGGTTCTAAGGGGTCCCCAGAAAATTTCAGAGAATAAAAAGACAAAGCAAAAAATTGATAATAATAATAATAATAATACATTTTATTTGACCGACGCCTTTCTGAATACCCAAGGACATCTTACATATATCAACAGTCATAAAAGAAAGAAATACATTAAAATACATTAAATTCATAATAAAATATGTTCCAAATAATATAAATCTGATTAGTGCTAAGAGCGCCAAAATATAATATTTAAATAAAGTGTCAGGAGGGTTAGAAGGGCGCTGTAATACTAAACTGTTTTAAAGATTAAAAGCTTTCTTAAAGAGATGGGTCTTTAACAATTTTTATAAATGAATTGACTGTGTCTGCCTGTCGAATGTGGGAAGGAAGGGAATTCCAAAGTCTTGGAGCAGCACAACTGAAGCCCCTGGCCCCCATGGTAGAGAGGCGAAATTTGGGGGTGACAAGGAGGCCAGTCGAGGAAGAGCGGAGGGAACGTGCAGGGACATATTCTGACAAGAGGTCAGAAATGTAGCTGGGAGCAAGATTATGGAGTGCTGGATAAAGTCTACTGAACATTTCTAAATGTCTCTCTCCTTTCTTGCCATATACATACTTTCCAGAATTGTATATGTTTGCTTTGTATCTTTCTAGTGAGTTTTTCTCACTATAGTCCCCTTTATCTTGCTCACTGGGGTTGTAAGGCAGTATTCTTAACGCAGTACGCAAGCTGCTTACATTCATTTGTGAAAGTTGCTTATACAAATAATTTAAGGTTTATACATCCAACATTAAGTATAACCAATTTAAGTTTGGAAACAATGCTGTATTTATAATGTCACACTAACTATTTATCTAACAGTTAATTTTTTTTTCTTCTCTCATACATACAAAAATATATAGATGGATTTTAGGAAGGGGGTCCCTCATAAAAGGTTCATCATATTTGGGGGTCCTTGGCATCATAAAGTTTGAAAACCCCTGCTTTAGAGGACATCCACTTTGACCTGAGCTACATCCTCAAAGGGAACATAAATGAAGCAAATATAGGCATTGTACAAAATACCTTATAGTTTTGATTCAAACATTTATTTGAAACGTGCATAAACATGGTGTAGAGAGCACATTATTGAATTGCTGTGCTGTTAAATTTGGTTTTGAGATTTGTGAAATTTATTAAAATAATTATTATGTGGTGAAATAAATACTATAGAAAAAACAAATGTAATTTCTACATTGAATAAGTTAGTTCAGGCAAGAATATTAAAAAGTCAATTCTATATTAGTACTCAATTAAAGCTTGAACATATAAGTATATTTTATTTGGAATTGTTTGTTATGTTTACAATGATTCTTCGTGTTAAAAAAATGAAGTAAAACCTACTCAGCTGTCTGACACTGGTTTAATAATAAGGTTGCATTTTTCGCTGTTCTCCAGTTGCATTTACACAAATTTTATCATTGCTTTTGTTAGGTTTAGTAACTTGCTGTTTTGTGACATCTGGAGTTCATTTTACTCAAAACAACCCATTCATACTCATAAAGTGTTCCGTGTATTGTGTACCAAGTATTGAGGTCTCTGTGTTCAGTTGGGAACCTCATTACCTATTATTGTTTAGATATGTTATCTTATGAATTACACAACATGCGAATTGGTACACAATTCAGCTTACTTAAATGTTTTAAATGCTTTAAAAGCATGGCTTCATTCATTACTAAAATTGACAAAATTGTAGCCTGGATGCCAGCCTCCCACAACATTTGAGGTTGGGAAGTTCGGTCTGGACTTGATCCGTTGTGAACAACTATGCTCGAACCAGAGCTGTTCGGACCAATCGGATTGTCAGGGTGGGCTTTATAGGATGATGGACAGATGATCAACAGTAACGTAATCATCCACGTCACCAAAAAGCGCTTGGGTTGAATTTGTTTACTAAACGGAGAACTTTGTATATGCATTCATCTTTACTATTTCTCTCAAAAATGATGATCGTGTTGATAAGTACTCTGTGTATCCTTAAATTCTTTTTACAACACTGGAAAAGATCGTTTAAGATCATCTTCTTCTTCTTCCAGCATGCGTGCAGTTGAGTTCTGTTGACAACTATGCGTCGCTCAACACGTCACTTACTCCGTTGCTCTGATTGGTTGTACGTCTATCCAATTGAGTGCAGAGGCATTTTGTTTCCTGTTTCGCTTGAAACACGCCCCCATAATCACAGCCCAATGGAGCAGTATCAGACTCATATTCTGACTAGAATCTGAGTATGATGACGTCAGGCTAACAAAATTGAGTAAAATATACTTGAACCAGAGTATTTCAAAATAAACTTCAAATGAGCAAGGAGAAATTACTCAATAAACTTTAACTGGTCAGGTTAAATTTACTTATTCTCTTTGTTGTTACTTAATTCTATACGTGTTAAATTGGGACAACTCTAATAATAGCTAAGCATCAAATTTGGGTTTGTTGTTTCACATGGACACTGTCTGTAGGAGCAACTCTCAATTCTATGACTGGCCTGCGATTGTGCTGAGAAAGGTGTGTATTATGTAACAGTGGGAGCCCTGGGAGATGAGGGAGATTGGGGATGTGCTCACCTGAGTGCTCACATTCTGTTTGTGGGAGGAGACAAATCCATGGAGCAGCTGCCTGAAAGAACAAAGTCACGACATTTCCCTGGAGTATTTCCCTTCTGTCACTCTTTTCCTCGGATTCTCTCTCTCTCTCAGACTTCCTCTATTTTGTATCTACATTGTACGGTGTGTTTATAGAAACTAGCTCATTTAGGGCTCCTTGAGAATGAAATTAAAATATTTTTTGTTGATGCAGTGAGCATGCTGAACAATTAAATCTGTGTTCTTGCTAGTTTTACATATGAATAGATGCGAGTCTTTTATTATCCGCATGTTCCGAAATGAGCTATTGGTACAAATATGAATGAATTTTCTATCATTTGGAGCCACATTATCGGCATATTACAAGATGGGCTATTGGTACAAATGTGAATATATTTTCTATCATTTGGAGCCACATTAACTAAGATGATTTCTTGCCAAGTTCCTCTGTTTTTCTATCTTTGTAATATTTGTCATTTTTCTTTTTTAATTGGCCTGTTTTCCTTTTCTTTACACCAGTGGATTTAGACCAGGTCAGCTCCCATATTTAATTTGCACTTGTAGTCAAACTATTCCTTTAATTTGGTTTGGTTTCCTGGATGTTGTTTAATTCTTAATGAACTTTCAAATTACATTTGATTGATTTTAACCTGCTAATTCACTCTTAAGAAAACATTTGTAGTCCAGGTTAGAAAAATCAATTCGGTTTAGGCACCCTCACATGCAAATTGAGAATGTGTAATCAATTTAGCGTTCCACTTGTCTGTCTCTCTCTCTCTCTCACTTTGTCGTCTTTATCTTTCCATTTTACCTCTCATTCATTTATTATGTATTACCAAGTTTTACATAAATGGACTTTTAGTTTAAAACCAAAAGAACCTTTGTTTTATCGAGCTTTTATTGATGGTTTTGTGGCTTGTTGTTGTGAAACTCATACGTTATACTGTGCTGTGCAGTCTTTTACATGTCCTGCTGAGTTTCATCCGTCACAACTGGTGCAAATGTTTGTTCGTCTGGCATTCCACGTGACTAGCCTGTCATGCTCCCCCGTCTTCTGCATCTCAGTGTCCAGCCTCACAATCACAACACTCTTTGACAGCAAACAGGAAGAGTTTCAACACTGATGTCTTAATACAGGCCACTAGCTTGAAGGTCTTACTCATAGAGCGTGGCTGAAGCAGGGACTTGTGTACGTTTACATTATCCCAAATGTTTCCAAGAATGTTTAAATCCAGAGAAATAAACAATTTTTACCAGGACACTGACCATGTAGACTGTCAATGACATCATACCCACGTTACCGTCAATTTCCGGTTTTATTTTCTAGAAACCATGGAAACACCAGAGACGCTTTAATATATTAAGTGTTTTATTAGCAACTCTTTACTCTTTATGAGCAACTCTTTGGATACATTCATTGACAGAAAATGAATCATTGTTATATAGCTCAACGCAGTCAGTCTTATTGTTTAAATCTCGTTTTCCTGACTTACCGCGAGTGCCATGTTTTACCATTCCTAACATCGATCTAGCTTACTCCAGTGTGCAACACGTGTCTCATAGCATCCGCAGAGCGAACGCACAGAGAAGCATTATAACATAACTTTCAACACACTATCTAATATGATAAAGCAGCGCCGCGTTTCCCCACATACACATGAGCGGAAGCGGTTGTCTGCAACATAATAAAAGCTCCTCTGTTCTCAAGCCGTGTGTCATGCTTGACTCTCATTAGCAATCGTTCCAGCGGCCTCGTTCCGCTCTAATGGCTTTCAGCCCCACCCTGCTTCATACTACAGTAACGTTAATAAATCTTTCATACATTAGCTCATCCATGAATATGATTTCTGCCCGAGTCCTATCGGATTCTTTTCCACCGTCTTTAGAGGTGAAGACAACAACTTCCATGATTCCGTGAAATTAAGGCATCATCAAGCTACGCAATTGTTTTGAATAAGCGACCACTAGCAGCGAAAATTACATATTGTGCTCTTAATGCAAAATGCCAGTTTGTCCATATCCAGCCATACAGAATTTAACATATCTCTGTTTTGTATCTAACATCTACCATACAAAACTGTATTTGAAAAAAGGCTGCATTTATTTAATAAAAAAAACAGTAAAAAAATATTCTATTCATTTTAAAATATACATTTTATGAAAATGTAAATTTTCAGTGTCACATTCTAATATGCTCAAGAAACATTTCTAATTATTATCAGTGTTGAAAACGTTGGGTTGGTTAGTATTTTTATGGATTTTACTTTTTCTTGCTGAA
>CM042250.1:13480121-13550121 GCA_023566225.1 Romanogobio albipinnatus
TTTTCATCCTGCTGTGGAGGCGACGTTCACTTTCATTATCTCCTGATTGCACCCCATCTAGCTCAGGGTAAGTGGAATCATGTCGACTCTTTGGGCTGGATAACGCTCGCCCTGCGGCCACCACTGAGGGTGTGGTTTTGCATACAAAAGGGCAACAAGGAAAATGGAGCATCGTCTCTGCATAATTAAAACTGTTCATGCCGGAAGACTACTCTCAATTATAACAGGCCTGGTTAATCTAGTGGCTAGTTATTTTTTTTTTTTTTTATGATGGATGGGAAATGAAGATATTTAACATAATAAAGGAGCTCTGAGAGATGGGTGATGCTGGAACCGCCAGGTGTTATTTATATACGGATATTGCTTTCTCAGCTGTGCGTTCAAAATGATACAGGTGCCTTACCATAGAAGTGTGTGTGTGCGTGCGTGCGTGCGTGCGTGCGTGCGTGCGTGCGTGCGTGCGTGCGTGCGTGCGTGTGTGTGTGTGTGTGTGTGTATTCATAGACCAGAATTTCATTGAGACTTGGGCCAGTTCGTAACCAGGGTGCTAGGGTGGTTACTAACTGTCCCAAGTCTCTATTAAATTCTGGTCTCTGAATATGGCTTGTAATGCTAAATAAAATCCATGATTAGTTAGTATTACTGTAATATAGTATTATACCACCTAGCAGTTCACAGACGAGGCTTAAGCCTAGTCCCAGACTAAAATGCATGTTTGAGCTGTTTTTACTGAAAGCAACTAGCACTGACATATCTTAAAATACTGTCAGTGCTATTGTTTTGTCTCAGGATACACACAAGTAATGTTTTTTCCCAAGGCACGTATATAAATGCTATTTAGATGTCCTAATTAAATGGCTTAATCTAAGCCCTGTCCCAGTTCTGATAAATAGAGTTCACTTACTCGCTGTTGGTTACACTGATCATTTAAAGGCAAAGTTCTGAGGGGAAACTAAACAGACCTTTCTCCACACTAGTTCCTTTTTTCATTTGTTTTTCTATACTCAACAGAACAATTTACAAGCGTGATCATTTTATAACATATGATTGGATATACACTATATTGCCAAAGATATTGCGACGTCTACCTTTACATGCACATGAACTTTAAATGGTAAATGGACTGCATTTATATAGCGCTTTTAACAGACCTACGGCAATCCAAAGCGCTTTACATTTGCCTCACATTCACCCATTCATACACTCATTCACACACCGACGGCGGTGTCAGCCATGCAAGGCGCCATCCAGCTCGTCGGGAGCAGCTGGGGTTAGGTGTCTTGCTCATGGACACCTCGGCACTTGGTCAGATGGAACCGGGGATCGAACCACCAACCTTCCAGTTTGTAGACAACCTACATGAACCACTGAGCCACTGCCGCCCATATAATGGCATCCCGTTCTTAATCTGTAGGGTTTAATATGGAGTTGGCCCACCCTTTGCAGCTATAACAGCTTCAACTCTTCTGGGAAGGCTTTCCACAAGGTTTAGGAGTGTGTTTATGGGATTTTTTGACCATTCTTCTAGAAGCGCATTTGTGAGTTCAGGCGCTGAGGTTGGACGAGAAGGCCTGGCTTGCAGTCTCCGCTCTATTTCATCCCAAAGGTGTTCTATCAGGTTGAGGTCAGGACTCTGTGCAGGCCAGTCAAGTTCCTCCACACCAAACTCGCTCATCCGTGTCTTTATGGACCTAGCTTTGTGCACTGGTGCGCAGTCATGTTGGAACAGGAAAGGGCCATCCCCAAACTGTTCCCACACAGTTGGGGAGTATGACATTTTCCAAAATGTCTTGGTATGCTGAAGCATTAAGAGTTCCTTTCACTGCAACTAAGGGGCCAAGCCCAACCCCTGAAAAACAACCCCACACCACCCCCCCTTTACCAAACTTTACACTTGGCACAATTTGTCTGACTACAAGTACCATTCTCCTGGCAACCGCCAAACTCAGACTCGTCCATCGGATTGCCAGACAGAGAATTGTGATTGGTCACTCCAGAGAACACGTCTCTTTTGCTCTAGAGTCCATTGGCGGCATGCTTTACACCACTGCATCCGACTCTTTGCATTGCACTTGGTGATGTAAGGCTTGGATGTAGCTGCACAGCCATGGAAACCTATTCCATGAAGCTCTCTACGCACTGTTCTTGAGCTAATCTGAAGGCCACACGAAGTCTGGAGGTCTGTAGCTATTGACTCTGCAGAAAGTTGGCAACTTTAGCGCACTGTGCGCCTCAGCATGCGCTGACCCCACTCTGTGATTTTACGTGGCATACCACTTTGTGGCCGTGTTGATGTGGTTTCCAATTGCTTCGATTTTGTTATAATACCACTAACAGAACTAAATTTCACAAATGGACTTATTGCAGGTAGCAACCTATCACGGTAACCACGCTTGAATTCACTGAGCTCCTGAGAGCAACCCGTTCTTTCACAAATGTTTGTAGAAGCGCCTGCATGCCTAGGTGCTTGGTTGTATACACCTTTGGCCATGGAGGTGATTGAAACACCTGAATTCAATGATTTGGAGGGGAGGGGTGTCCCAATACTTTTGGCAATAAAGTGTATCAGTCTCAAAGGATATTGAGGTCTTGGGTTAATTACCTTTTAAAGAACAAATATTACCTGTTGTCCCCATGCCACATACAGTAACGCTTACAAAGACAGTTATCGCAAAGACTTTGCTGCTCGGAGCACTGCTGGCTCTTTCATACCTAGTGTGCATGTACTGCAAGCTATATACTCTTTGCTTTATTAATAATCATCTCATAGGGGGTAATTAGGTTCATTATTAGATTAAACAACATCCATGAAAGGTGTAAAAGGAGTTTAGAATTTGTGTTTTTTTATTAGTCTGCTAAGTGCTTGTTGTCTGACTGAAAGTGTCGCTCAGAGCCGTGATGGAGAGCACAAGCTGTTACACTAATGAGGTGTCTGGAAGATAGTTATTACTGCAATGCTAGTTGACACAGTTGATGAACAGCAATCAAATGACACTATTATAAGAGACTGAAAGCTTTGAAAGGACCCTCGTGAGATTATTAGAAAAGTATAACCTAAATGTACAGTGCATTAATGCTCAGTCTTGATGGTAAACAAACTAAAGCATTGCAGACAGATTTTTGCAATTTGCTTTTTGCTGTTTCTCGCGTTGGTGTTTTGACATTGTTTTCATGGGGGCGACAGTGTGGAGTGGATTTTCTTTGTTTTGTTATTTTCTCGCTCTCATTATCGCTCCTGGTTCAAGGAGATGTGCTCTCATTTGCATGTGGTCCCCTAAGGGCTGGAGTCTTTATGTGTATCAGGTGATTCATACTGCTTAGAGCAGGTCTCTTTTACTGAAGATTAGAATAAAACCAATCAATTAGCCATGAGAAAGAGAACAGTGAAACACCTTCAACTCCACTTCTGTCTTCCTGGGTCGAGGACTTTGCCTCAACATCAAATGAAAAATTATATTTTGCGAAAGCCTACTTTGAAGATAATGAAGGTTTATTTTGTAATGTGACATTTATTTTCTTGACAATTAGCACAGTTTAGCCTCTAAATTCTGTTAATTCTATTCTATATCACTTTAATTGTATTCAAGTATACATGCTGTTTTTCCATGGAAATCTCTCTCTCTTTTGCATAATTATTTTACATTACATTTCATAAAACATGCTTAATTGTCATAAAAATAAATGTCACAATGCACAAATGCTTAAAGGTGCAGTATGTAATATTGACAACTAGCGGCTGAAATGGGTACTGCAGTCCAAATTCATAATATTGGAGAGAGATGTTTCCTGCCATCCATGTGGATGTTACTTTGACACGTACCACCTACCTAAGCATTGTTGCAGACCATGTACACCCTTTCATGGAAACAGTATTCCCTGGTGGCTGTGGCCTCTTTCAGCAGGATAATGCGCCCTGCCACAAAGCAAAAATGGTTCAGGAATGGTTTGAGTAGCACGAGTTTGAGGTGTTGACTTAGCCTCCAAATTTCCCAGATCTCAATTCAATGGAGCATCTGTGGGATGTGCTGAACAAACAGGTCCGATCCATGGAGGCCCCATCCCGCAACTTGCAGGACTTAAAGGATCTGCTGCTAGCATATTGGTGCCAGATACCACAGCACACCTTCAGGGGTCTAGTGGAGTCCATGCCTCAATGGGTCAGGGCTGTTTTGGCAGCAAAAGGGGGGCCAACACAATATTAGGAAGGTGGTCGTAATGTTATGTATATTATATGTTACATATATATATATTGTGACCATCAAGTTATTTTGGTAATGTGTCTGTTAAGTTTGCCTGTGCACATTTGTACATAAATTTGTTTGCGTCTGCGCTTTACCTTGTTTTATTGTGGCACTTGTCATTTCTATGGGCAATTCTAAACAGTGTTACTGTATCAAAACAAAGCTCTTGGCATAAAGAGCCAGTACAATTATGGAAGCACAGTTCTATCTTGAGGGCTTGGTGGAACATAACATCCTCCACATATATAAATATATATCAAATCATTCACAGTACAAAAGGATATTGCAGCCCTGTCTGATGTCCCTGGCATCTGCATTTTTATTACCATACATCGCAAAGTATTTTCTGCACATGTGTTCTGGTTCTATATAGGGAAACCTTAATGATGTTTTATGACATGTCATATCCAATATTCTCACATTCTTACTTTATGCATTTTAAATCTGTTCTTATTTGAATGTATTCTGAAATGGTAAGCTTCCAGTTGTTGGTTACATATGAGCTTTATTATATACATTTTTACAAACTAAAGCATGGCTTACTGTGCCTGTGCTTTGGTAGTATGGAATTCAATTATTAAATAGAGATGTATAACTTTTTTTTGAGTGACAGTGGTTTATTTACATCTAAATGTGTTTGACCTTTTGTTAAAACATGCTAGAGCTGTTATATCTAAATAATAGTCCCGAATGTCTTAACCTTAGTTCACAATTTCACACTTAGCGATTTTATTTGCGCAACAGCCTGATCGTCTTGCTGTTTTGCATTGTTCTTTCAGATCATTACAGTGGCATTTGGTCTTATCCTTAATGAGGCTGCTTCATTAAAAGGAGACTAATTGGTGTAAACTCCTGCCTAGTCCAGCTGCAAAGTTGTCATAAGGCTGTGTGTGTGTGTTTGATCAGTAAAGGTCTGACCTAAGTTTGATTCTAATGAGATGGGACATCATTGAAGGTCTTTTGCAGAGGACGGTGTGATTCCCTTCTTAGCTATAATGAACAGAAATCATTAGTACTGAATGTATTAAAGAGCAAATAACTTGGTGTATCCACTAATTTTTCAGCCCATAGTTTGTTGTTTATATAGCTATTATGTTGCCAAAGCTATTATGTTCCTCCATGGGACATTGATATACTTTTTTATTATTTTTTTGAAGCAGTGTTCCTTTGTGGTTTTAGCGCTGCACAGGGCCGAATCATATATGCATGAGTTATGACATTGTAATTATGCAGTGTTAATAAATTAACTTTTTTCCCTGTAGGAAAGGAGACTAAATGGGTACCCATTCCTGGAGATATTCAAAGGAGATCTGATCCATTACATGTGTCCTCTGGAGAATCAGGTGGACTTCTGCGTCCCTGAGCTTATGGAGAAAACATCTGATGACATGGAGGAAACAGTGGAGCATAAAGAGGCTGATGTCACAGATTCAGGTGCGGGTATGTTGCTATACTTGTCAACGTAGAAGGAAAATAATTGAACTGTTCTGGCTCTGATGCCAATTCCCCTTAACGAATCCGGTTCCTTCAAAATAGCTCATGCTATTTTTAATAAGCATGAGCAACATTCGCATTGTTGTTAAATGAGATTAAATTTATATTTCAACAAAATTATAATAACAAATCAGAAATAAATTCGAAAATGCAATGCAATTTGTTTAGCCACCAATATATAAATGCATCATTTCACGGCAAATTGAAAAAAAAAAATAGTATTCAGTGTATATTTTATAATTAAAGTATGTTATTAAAGTATTGATTATTAGTATTTTATATATTTAGTATTGATGATGATTAATTACAACAACAACAATTATAATGACAATCATCATAATCATGAATTTAGCTTTAAATGTTTAAATATTTATTTACATTTATTTAATTGTTAAATATTCAATATTAACATATCTTATTATTATTAGTATTCATGTCACTATACCTCTACCTCATTATAGCAATATTTGTTTACAAATTATACTTGTTTTGTATGATTCCAAGCACATGATTTCAAGGCTCTGATCATGGGCGTCGGAAGCAACAAAAAAATGTGGGTGGGTCCTCAGAATTTTTTTACTGGAGTAGATGCCAATTACATTAAGTACAAATATACCGCTTTGCTTGCTAAACTTATAGGAAAGACAAAATTACGGAAATCACCATATCATCAAGAGCGGCAGTAGTGTAGGGGTAAGATGCACGGCATCTAGTTTTGACACAAAATGACTGCGGTTCGAGTCCGCCTTTCGACGAGCTCAATCTTCTCCCTTTTCCCATCACATATCAGATCGGAAAGGCATCTTTGTTCAATAAAAATGAAGAAAATATTAGAAAAGTGGAAATAAAGAGTCTAACATGTGTTTAATAATAAGTGTTTATCGATTGTGACATTCCATCAGGAAACAAGCGCCATGAAAATGATTCCATAAAAACTCTGTCTCTACCCTTCTCATCCCTTGTCCAGATAGCAGCTGTGTCTTTATGTAGTTACAGGAAGGGATACAGACAGATGGCTCATGATATTGCCATGTTCAGTTAACCCTGCTTGGGATCCCAAACTATTACCCTCATTTCAGATGTTATAAATCTGTCAGAACCTGCCAGCAACATTAAAAAGACATGCGAGTGCTTGCATGAACGTGTTCATAAGGACTCGTTCATCATGTGCGTTTATTCCATAGCAATTGCACGGTAGTCACACCTTATCTGCCATATTATGTCTCTGCTGTGAGCCGACAAGCTCTGTGAAACTGAGAAAATTTAAGGCGTGCGGCTCAGTCACAGCGGCGGTTGTCCGCAGTTCAATTTGTGGTCAGTAAAACAAATGGCTGTGAAGATTGATGCTAAAGTCCGAGGGCTGTTTTCTGCTCTGCACAGCTAAACAGAGTCATTACTCCAGCGGGACAACAGCTAAGCTCAGTGTTTTTGTGTGTGTGTGTGCATGTGTGTGTGCCTGCAGCTCTCTTAATTAAAGGCCGTTCAACCACAGCTGCTCAGCTGGATCTGACAAGTGCAGGTTGTGAATCAAACTCCTTCATTTGGGGGATTGCAGAGCAGTTCAGAACATCTCTCTTTCACTCTCTCTCTCTCTCTCTCTTTCTTTCCATCCATTCCTTTTCTACCCTTTCTTTCATTTCTTAGGTGCTTCAACTTAAACCACAGAACCTTAGATTTACGCAGTGCCTCCATCAGGGCTTGGATTTCAGTGTAGGAATATCAAGTTCATTGGACACATTCAGTGAGTTCAATGTGAATGAGCAGTGACCTTTGTTCATACCACACACCTAATTAGTATATAAGCGTGCAGTAGTGTAACGGCAAAAGGTTCAAATTGTGTGTGTGTGTGTGTGTGTGTGTGTGTGTGTGTGTGTGTGTGTGTGTGTGTGTATATATATATGTATATATATATATATATATATATATATATATATATATATACACACACACACACACACACACACACACATACATATACACACACATACATATACATACATACAGTGAGGAAAATAAGTATTTGAACACCCTGCTATTTTGCAAGTTCTCCCACTTAGAAATCATGGAGAGGTCTGAAATTGTCATCGTAGGTGCATGTCCAATGTGAGAGACATAATCTAAAAAAAATTACCCAGATATCACAATGTATGATTTTTTAACTATTTATTTGTATGTCCATACTCTGGGACCTGCATGCATTTTCGGTCAGCGAAATGTGCCTGGAGTTCGAAGCAGATCCCATTCGCACCTTGCTTAACTATGAGGACGCTAACTTAACTGACTTCAGAAGCTCGTAACAGCTCTTTGTCTGCTTTGGAGGTCAGCAGAAGAGGAAGGCTGTCTCCAAGCAAAGGTTGGCCCACTAATAAGTGGATGCAATTCTTCCGGTGCCCCCTCAGAGTGAGGGCTCACTCTACTTGGAGTGTCGCGTCCTCCTAGAATCTCTGGCAGACATTTGCAGGGCTGCGGGTTGAGCGGCACTTAACACCTTTGTGAGATTCTACAATCCCCGGGTTGAGTAGGTTTCTTCCAGTGTTAGCTACAAGTAGGTAAGTGATGGGCCTTGTTAGTGTTCCTCTCCATTGGACTAGGTACGCTTCCCAAGTGTTAACAACACTGGTCATGGCTACAGTAAGCCATAGCTGCTGTCTATAAGCAGCATGGTAAGCCCGGTCCATTCAACACCATAGGCATGGAGGACTAAGATTCTGGGCTTTACGTGGGGTGCTGGGTAGGTTACGACTTAATGAGAGCAGTTGCCAAAAGGCACGCTATAGCTTGCCAGCATCTGCATATTCAACTCTAGTAACAAAGGTTGTGGTGCTTTGCATAAGGACCCCAATACGTCAGTTACACGAGAGTTGTGTTACTTCTCACTCACACTCTCTTTTTCTGTACCTATAATTATGTAGTCCTGTCCTCTTTCAAAATACCTTTAGTCTAAAAACATTTTACTGAACAAAAATCCTGAAGCTCCGCTAACAATCCCACTGGACCCAATTTAGAAACTAATTCAGGCAAATGTGATTTAAGATATGCTTCAGCTTTGTTGCGATTTCAAATCATTTGGAGAGTCTGGAAGCAATTTCTAGTACTGGAAGATCTTCCCCACCAGGGGCGTAAATTTCAGCTAAAAGTGGGGGGGGGGGGGGGGGTCAATAAACATGAAATTTCTCAAGAGCAATTTTTGAAGGGGACACAAATAATACACCCAAAATCGCACTTGTAAGGATATGTGTACAACGAAAAAAAAAAAAAAACATTTCGTATTAATTAGGCGTTTTGGTGTACTGAAAAATTATCTAATGTCCGTTTTTCTTTTCTGTCATTTTAACTGACCAACAATATAAAGCGATAGTAGTTTAAATACGATTAAGGTTTATCACGCAGTCATATTATAATTATTAAATTATCTTGCGTCCTCCACATAGTATTTTATACTATGATATTCAGATATTTAGATATTCAACTGCAGAAGCCCTCTGATCTGCCACTTATTATCATATTGAGCAAAACCCTACACAGATCTGACTGAACTTTCGGTTTAGAATTAGCCAATTTTTAGAATTTGGGGGCGGGTTGCTTGAATTTTGGGTTCATTAGCCGATTATTCGTAATGAAAAACACAACAACAAAACAGGACAATGACACACTCCCTTAAATAGGCGCTTTTACGCTTTGAAACCAAATCTTCGATAATCTTGTCTGTCAGTGGTTTGCTCGTTCGGCTCGTGCGGCTCGTGCTGTATTGAGCAGACACGTTCAGTTTTTAATTGTTTTGTTATTTCTCTAACTGAACTAAATTATTTTATTACTGTACAGCGGAGCGGGGCAGGGCGGCGGTGGGCAAGTGATGTTAACAGTGTTTTGCCTAATCTGTATTAAAGAGAAAATAATCACTTCATCTGACGTTTAAAGTGAATAAAATAGTCTTGACAGCTACTTACTGGTGTTTCACAACTGCTGTCTGAAGAGCCTTGTTCTCTCCCCAAACTTGTGTGGTAGTTTTTCTACGTTCTATGGGTAACGTTAGTTGAGGTGCACGGTGGATCAAACCACTGTGAGGCAAGGGGGGAGGGGGGACTCAAAATGTTTCTAAACTTAAAACGCATTTTTTGTCCCTTTTGTGTTTGTATTGTTTTACTACTTTCACATTTATTTTAAGTATATATTGTTATATTATTTACAATACTCAGCATGGTTTTTAGGGGGGGACAGCCCTCAGATTGGGGGGGGGTCCTGTCCCCACTGCCCCCCCCCCCCCCGATTTACGCCCCTGTTCCCCACATATCAAATATTTGACCTGTTAGTGCCAAAACAGTTTATTTTTGTTTCAGTGATATACTGTGGTGAAAGGAAATTTAGGTAGCACTTTATTTTACAGTTCTGCTCCTCATGTACATTCTATATATTTATTATAGTAATTGCAATAACTGGGTAATAACTAGGTACTAAAACTGAACCTACCCCTAAACCTAACCTTAACCCATGTAGTTACCTTATATTAGCCAGTACTTTCTTAGGTAAGTACATGTACTGTAAGTCCACGTACTGTAAAATAATGTGCAATGAAATTTCAGAGGCCCTTCATATACATTGAATAAGTAATTAATAAAGATATATTTTATTTTTTTATCTGTATGTGTGTGTATATAAAATATATTAAATACATAAAAACATAAAATATGTTTTCCATATTTAATCTCTTGTGGTCTGACACTCTGCGACTCAGGCAGGCTTAGATCTGTCTAGAACTGAACCCGATAATGACAATAAGGTGAGTTATTACGGCCAGGAAAGTTATTAGGAAAAATGGAAAGAGCTGGTGAATTAGGGACCCCCTGAGCATCACGTTGAGCTCTCAAGTGACCATTCTCAGATGTGACAATGATCTTTTAGAGGGTGTCATCCAAGCTGTGAACAGAGCTAATTCCAGTGTCACTGTGCTCAAGAGCACCAAGGGTACACTGTGCACAATGTGACGGACAGGTCCAGGCACATTTACCAGCACCGGAAAATTCAGTCTAATCTTAACGGTGCCCTTTTGGTTTCTCACACCCTCCGACTGAGAGGTTATAATTAGCTGTGGTGATTTGGACAAGTTTAAAATGAATGGTTTGGGTAACAGTTTCTGTTACTTATATATTAGGGCTTTTATTTGAAATGTATATTAGGGCTGTCAATAGATTATTTTTTTAATGCAATTTTTTAATGGATTTTTTGTGCGATTAATTGTGCGATTGAATTTTTGTGCGATTAATCGATTAATTTGACGTTCCGTTCAGTCTGTATTACACAGCACAATGCGTGAGGGCTCGCGCTCTTCAGAAACAATGACAGAATGTGACAGAGCTTGTGTTTTAAAGCTAAACGACACTGGAATGAATATTTCACTG
This sequence comes from Romanogobio albipinnatus, assembly GCA_023566225.1. NCBI lineage: Eukaryota > Metazoa > Chordata > Actinopteri > Cypriniformes > Gobionidae > Romanogobio > Romanogobio albipinnatus. The sequence continues at coordinate 13,491,253 of CM042250.1, forward strand.
AAAACTGGCTCTGTAACTAGTCACTGTTCTCGCTTCCATCTCGGATGTAATACGTCTGTTTTTCTTTACATTAGCACTGTTTTTGACTGATTGTTTGAATCAATTCCCTTACTGGATCATTGGACTGAAAACAATGTTGGAGTGTAGCAACTTAAAATGATCTGATTGTAAACAGAGAAGCAAAACCGGGTTAAGGGGCTAGAATACAAATTACCGCCTACCTACCAGGGTTGCAGGTGCTTGCACCATTGTAGATGCTCAGTGTGATAACCAGAAATGTCTACAAGGGTCCATTGGAGAAAGTCTAACAGCTAACTTGGATCACGTGTGCCTTGATAATATATTTGAAAATAAGCCTAGATAAAATATTCCATGTTCCAACATATAGATTCATATTGAGGTCATGGTTTGCATAGCAGAGTAGGCTCTTGCTTTGACCAAGAGTTTATTACTGTTATAAAAAGACCATTCAGGCATCTTAGGGAGGAGACATTTTTGCGGTGGGCAAATATAAGGTGTGTTGTGGCACCTAATGAGATTTGAAAAGGTCTTCCCCTCATTGCTCCTCTTTTCTGCCTGTGTGAATCTCCACAATGAGCAGAGAGCTGGTGCTTAATTGAGATGCCATATCTAATATGTCGAGATGGACTAGATGAGAGAGGGATCATTTCCTTCCATCTAAAATAATTCTTGCAGGGAGGGATGAGAGGTTAAATTCACTGCTGTATTAAAATAAATTAAGCAGAACAGGAAGTTTTATTCTAGTTCAAAAGTTGGCATTAGACTCTCAGTATACTGTAGATGTTTTTTTCTTCCTTCTTCTCTCCTCCCTCTTTTGATTTGATTTAATAAACTTTATTAATCCCTGAGGGGAAATGTACACGTCACGGCAGCACATACCACACAGTAATAATAATAAATAAAAGACATTCACAACAACAACCGTTATTTACCAGTATCAGTTCCACAAAGCATTATGATTATATACAACCAAATGATTCTATAATGTAATCCATCATCTCGTATAGCACTGATTGTACAGTCTAATAGCAGTTGGTAAAAATTACTTTATAAATCGCTCCTTATGACAGCGGGGATGAATTAATTTTGAGCTAAATGTACTTACTAGGGCTTGAACTGTTTCATAAGGGGGTGACAATCATGATTCATTATAGAGACCAATTTATCGATCATTCTATCGTGCCCAATCTCTTCTATTGTGGGTTACACACTCCCCACAACCTTCTTTATGAGCTTATTTAATTTGTTCTTCTCCTTATCCAACAATCCCTCTCCCCAACAAGTGACAGCTTACAAGATCACAGATGATATCACAGAATAGAAGGTTCTAGGAGTACTCGACATACTTTGAAGGATCGAATACAACTTTGACCCTTCTTAAAGACTTGTATCGTATTATCAGACCAATCGAGATTGTTATTCAAGTATACAACCAAGTACTTATATGATGTTACAGTCTCAATTTCCAACCCTCGTATGTTTACTGGTACAACTTGCTGAGGGTATCTACTAAAATCCACAATTTCCTTAGTCTTCCTAGCATTTAGCCTAAAGCCGCATTTCCACCGCAGGAACTTTCCCCAGGAACTAGGAACTTTGGGGTGGTACTCGGTGTGTTTCGACCGCAGGAACCAGGATCTAAATGAAGTTCCGGGTAAATATTTTCCCCTCCGAACGGCCTGCTCCCGAGGTAGTACTTTTTCAAAGTTCAGGAACTTTCGGGGGTGGGACTTGGGCGCTGAACATGCGGATTGGTTGAGCTCACGCAGCATTGTATTTCAACCGGCATTTTTAAAAGTCTTGCGAGGTTCGTTCTGCGTTCAGTAAATATCAGTCTTGCTCTTTCTGTCCGATGGCGCGTGTTTGTCTCAGCAATCGCACGGTCAATGTCTGTAATAGCTGATAATAACATACGTTGTCTTATTTTAAATCTAGCTGTACAAGCTTTCAGAATACGCTTTAGTATCAGTGCTCGTCTCTTTTCCGCCGGTTTGTTAATTACCTCTTTAGTGAGATGGTGGTCCAGTGGGTTAAACCATGGAACTGACATGCAGAAGGTTGTTGGTTCGATCCCAGTGGTCACGAGCAAGGCACTTTACTCCATGTTGCTCCAGGGGGATTGTCCCTGTAATAAGGGCATGGTAAAGCCGTGTTTTCACCACAGGAACTTTTCCCAGGAACTAGGAACTCTGGGGTGGTACTCGGTGTGTTTCGACCGCAGGAACCAGGGTCTAAATGAAGCTCCAAAAGGCCCTGCTCGCGAGGTAGTTCTTTTTCAAAGTTCCGGAACTTTCGGAGGTGGGACTTATGTGGCGTTCACACCGGACGCGATTCGCGCGAATAATTCGCGCTAATCGCGCGAAGGTGGACGCGTGAACATTTTGAGTTCACTCACTTCATTCGCGCGTATAAATCGCGCGTGAAAAACGCGTGTGACAACTACATACCAGACGCGAATTCGCGTCATGGGCGGGGCTTCTGCTCTATATGAGCCTATATGAGTTTTTTTGTAAAAAATACTACTATTAATGTGCGACAAAACGTAGTTTAAAGACTTTTTCAGGCGATAATATAGTTGTTTAAAGCTCAAATCTGTGGTTAATTTATAAAAAGAGTGCCTATTTGAGCATTTTATCTGGCGTTTTCGGAGTTGTGAGATCCAGAGGATCGGCGGCGCTCAGCGCTCGTGTACCCGGGGAGACCCGCCTTCCCTCGGCTAGTCCTTCTCACATTTGCCGCTGGCTCTGGCTCTTTTTTTCTGCTCCTGTCTCGTTGTGAAATGGCTCACTTGGCTCACAATGGCTCACAATAACTCACAATAACTCACTTTCTTCCAAGCAAGATCCTTTTTATTCCTTTTATTCCTGTTCCTGTAGTGATAGGATGATGTATTGTACAGCTCCGGGTCTCCACATACGGCCACCATTATCTTGTCCTCCATTGTTGTTGGGATTTCTGCCTCCGCTTGTAAATGCGTCACTACTAGAGCAAGCTCGTGATTGGTTAACGCGGCGAGAAATATCCGCCAGAGTTCAGATTTTTCAACTTGAGCGAATCGCGCGTTCAAAACGCTCAATTCGCGTCATTCGCGCCGCCTCAATCGCGCGAATCTCGCCGCCTCATTCGCGCGAATCGCGCCGCAGAATGCCATTTCGCGTCTCTGCATTGACTTAACATGTAAATCACTCGCGCGAATCGCGTCCGGTGTGAACGCAACATTAGGGGGTGGGACCAACCTTGCTGATTGTTTGAGCTCACGCAGCATTTTATTTCAACCGGTATTGCAAGGTTCGTTCTGTGTTCAGTAAATATGAAAATATCAGGCGCGCGTTCGTCTCAGCAATTGCATGGTCAATGTCCGTAGTAGCGGATAATAACATGCGTTGTTTATTTTAAATCTAGCTTTCAGAATACGCTTTAGTATCAGTGCTCGTCTCTTTTCTGCCATTTTGTTAATTACCTCTTTAGTAAACCAATACATAACCAGCAAAAGCAGCGCTGCTTGCATCTCCTCCATACTTGTTATTGTTGCAGACAGTGTCGCACAAAAATTATTACTGTCTGTCTCTGACTGGGAGGAGCAGTCGCGTGCAGTCCTACATCACCAGACTAATTTGCCTAATCTTCACGGTACTTTAGACCACAGTGGAAACGCAGACAGTAGCAGGTCTGGGGGAAAAAAGTTCCTGGTACAAATTGTTCTGGGTAATTTCGGTGGAAACGGGGCTTAAGTCGCTTTGGATAAAAGCGTCTGCCAAATGCATAAATGTAAATGTAAACTAATGCAAAAGCAGCGCTCGTGCAAAAATGATTACTGTCCGTCGGTGGGAGGAGCAGTCGCACGCAGTCCTACATCACCGGACTAATTTGCCTAATCTTCACGGTACTTTAGACCACAGTGGAAACGCAGACAGTAGCAGGTCTGGGGGGAAAAAAGTTCCTGGAACAAATTGTTCCGGGTAATTTCCGTGGAAACGGGGCTTGTTTATCTCACACCAATCCAAAAAATCTTGAATACCTCCCTATATTAGTTATACAGCCAACAATTGCTACGTCGTCAGAAAATTCTGGAGATGACAGGTTTCAGAGTTGTACTGAAAGTCTCAGACATATAAAAAGGAAACAAAAATGGGGCTAAAACCATTCCTTGAGGGAAGCCAGTACTGCAATTTACTACTTGAGATACACAGTCTATTAGAGAGATTATAGAGAGTCAGTTAACCAATTGACCATACTCTGGTGTACTCCAGCATTTTACATCTTACCTCTAAGTAGTGTAGGCTGTATAGTATTAACTGCACTAGAGAAATCAAAGAATGTAATTCTATCGGAGTTATCCAGAGTCTCTAAATGACATAATCTATAATTGCATCATCTACCTCAAAACCAGTTTTATAAGCAAACTTTTTATCCTCGTAAATGACCTGCTTAATATGGTTTAATACTCTCTTCCATTTATCTCTGTTTCAGTCACTTTATTTGTTCATTTTAAGCATTTAGTTTCAGCAAGGATTTCAGACCCTGTTAAATTGCGAAGACATCACAGCCTCTTGCCCAAAAGTTTTTCTTTTTCAGACATTTTTTTCCCCAAGTTAACCCTTCTTCCCATTTTCAACAAGAAGCCCCTTACTCGATTTCCCAAATTAAATTTGGTCTGTGATTAGGCTTATGTTCAATAATATGTACATAAACAATCACTTGTAATGCCTATGTAATGCCACTTTGTAATGCCTATTCAATTCTTTACTTGTCCGCTACAGTCATGTAGTGTCTTTGAATTATCTTCATTTGAGGGCTTTTCTCAGCATCTATTGATTAATCCAGTAAATTAGCATTTTATGTAATATTTTTATTTTTATGTAATCAATATACAGCCATAGTAAAAACACTAAGTCCTTGCAGTGTTTAGCATGTTTGTTTAGAAATAATCATTAAACTCGATTCATAAAGCTGCATTTCCTCCTTAAGGAATTCCTTTTTTTAGCCAAGAGAATCGCAGCTGTTTACCGACATCTAACCTTTAATTCTGAGTTAAATATTTGAAATCTCTTTGGAGTTTTTTTTATTTATTTTTTTAAATATTATCTGGCACAAACACAGCCTTTGGGGGTTGTTTTAGCTCATATTTAGCTTTTTGGCAATTATAACTCTCACCTGGTGTGTGTCACGACAACAGCACAGCTTCTTGCAATTATACTGCTGTTAGTAAATGACTGTAACCCTCTGATGCTGAAATGCCATTAATGGATCCCCAAAGGCTATCAGTGATAACAGCAGGACTTTAAACTACCATTTTCTTTTTTTTCTTCAGTTGTATAACTTTTCTTAGCTTATTTTAATGATAATAGTACAGTAAGTTCACTTAGAATTTTTCCTAATCGTATTACTGGATCTTCATGAGTAGAATCTCATAATTTTGGGCACAATAGAAAGATTTCCTTACATTAAAATGTCTCTTAAAGGTCCCGTTTTTCGTGTTTTTTTGAAGCTTTGATTGTGTTTACAGTGTGCAATATAACATGTGTTCATGTTTCGCGTGTATAAAAACCCAGTATTTTTAACACAATTTACTTATCTGTATACCGCTGTTTTCACTGTCCTAAAAACGGCTGATGAGTTCCTTGTTCTATGAAGTCCCTCCTTCAGAAATACGTAACGAGTTCTGATTGTGCCAGCGGTTCCCGTGTTGTGATTTGACCGCAGCTTAACGCACGTTGCGCGGTTCCTGTGTTGTGATTCGACAGCAGCTTAGCGCATGTTGCACGGAAAGGTCACGCCTCTTAACAGGGAGATGTATGTGCTCAATGATCTCTAAGTACAGCGTCCCTGTGAAAGCCAAACAAAGGTGATTTGACTCCGGGATGAAAATAACAGCGTCTTGACGACATGGCGACAAACGCAACACTTCCTCGTCTTCTCCACGCAACACTTCCTCTTCTCCACGTGGAAGAGCAACAAGACCACGCCCCCTTTTTCGCATATTCTTGTGGGCGGAGTTTAGTCTGTTCTACTGTTCTACTGACTGACGTAATTAATGAAGGAAGTACCAGGATGTAGTCCAAGCCGGCCGTTCGCTGTAGGCTTTGAAAGGGAACTTCTGTTAAATAAAATATCTCGCTTGGCATTGAACTTTGAGCTTTATAATTTTACAGGTATTATTTATGCTCTAACAGCAACATTACACACTAACTAAAGTTTGAACAATGGGATCACGAAGAACGGGACCTTTAAAAACAAAGGGTCTTTATTTGCAGCAGTGCTTCCATGGAGCCTATTGGGAAAAGTTTTTTCACTCTGGTAAAAATTTTCTTTTAAGAGCTGTTCTCTGAAAGGTTCTTTGTAGAACCCAAAAATGTTCTTTCATGGCATCACATTTTGGAACCTTTATTTTTTTTTAATGTAGAGGGATATACTGTCTTGCAGGGGCAAAATGTTAATTGATCAAACTGTTCATTTGTTCCAGGTGAGCTGGAGCACAAGTCAAGCTCAGTGTTCCAGGAAGTGGTTGAAGAGAGCAGGGATGTGGTGGAGGCCTCTGCCCCATTGCTGGAGAGCTCTCAGCCTGGCCCGGGTGAGGAAGAGGGTCACAGCGAGGATGGGGACCAGGGGGGCAAGGGGTCCAGCGAGTCTGTTGGCAGTGGCTCTTCCTTTGAAGAGCTGGACCTGGAACTGGAAGAAGAAACGGAGGAGAAGAAAAACGAAGCAGAGGAGGAAGACCAAAATGGACAGCAGAAGCCTGTGATGGTGGGAGAAACAATCGGGAACAGGGAGGAGTGAGGGATAAAGCGGATTAAAGGGAATGTGGGTGAATGATGAGCGCATATGTGAGTGTGGGTGCATGAGAGGGAGAAAGTTTGTCAATGTCTTTGAAATCATCAAAGGCTGTTTTTTCTTCTTCTTCGTAAGTCTTTGAAATTAACATCCCTAAATATCCAAAAAGTTACTTCTTTGTTATCAGCAAACAAGCAATTATCCCTTTCAGAACCTTTTATTAAAGACTTAATGAAATGCACATTATTCTTTGGCTTTGTATTTATTTCTGAGAAAACAAATTGTATATGTTGCTTTCTTTATTGTCTGTCTTCCCACGGTAATCATAAACTGTATTCGGGCAGCAAGTAAATCAGGCACATTCTGAAAATGAGGTAACACTATTAACGCATCTAAATTAAGCTTAATCAGACATTTTATTTAATTAACATGTTTTACAGATGATGTATTCAGTAGCGTTTGCTTCAAAACATGAATAATTCATTCCACATACTGTCTGTTGCTGTAGAATTTAACTGAAAAAGAGTGAGAATAAAAAAGTGCATATTGTTATTGATTGGAGTGTGTTTAATTTGACCTGATTAAACTATTTTGGTGGCTAATTTTGTGCCCCATGTATGTAATTGGTCTGTTGTTGTGGTTGTTGTTTGTTTTCTTGGAAAAAGGAAATCAAGAAAGAGAGATTACGTATACAGAAGATATTCAAGAAGGTGTGTGTGTGTGTGTGTGTGTGTGTGTGTGTGTGTGTGTGTGTGTGTGTGTGTGTGTGTGTGTGTGTGTGTGTGTGTGTGTGTGTGTGTGTGTGTGTGTGTGTGTGTGTGTGTGTGTGTGTGTGTGTGTGTGTGTGTGTGTGTGTGTGTGTGTGTGTGTGTGTGTGTGTGTGTGTGTGTGTGTGTGTGTGTGTGTGTGTGTGTGTGTGTGTGTGTGTGTGTGTGTGTGTGTGTGTGTGTGTGTGTGTGTGTGTGTGTGTGTGTGTGTGTGTGTGTACACTCACCTAAAGGATTATTAGGAACACCATACTAATACTGTGTTTGACCCGTTCGCCTTCAGAACTGCCTTAATTCTACGTGGCATTGATTCAACAAGGTGCTGAAAGCATTCTTTAGAAATGTTGGCCCATATTGATAGGATAGCATCTTGCAGTTGATGGAGATTTGTGGGATGCACATCCAGGGCACGAAGCTCCCGTTCCACCACATCCCAAAGATGCTCTATTGGGTTGAGGTCTGGTGACTGTGGGGGCCATTTTAGTACAGTGAACTCATTGTCATGTTCAAGAAACCAATTTGAAATGATTCAAGTGTTGTGACATGGTGCATTATCCTGCTGGAAGTAGCCATCAGAGGATGGGTACATGGTGGTCATAAAGGGATGGACATGGTCAGAAACAATGCTCAGGTAGACCGTGGCAATTATACGATGCCCAATTGGCACTAAGGGGCCTAAAGTGTGCCAAGAAAACATCCCCCACACCATTACACCACCACCACCAGCCTGCACAGTGGTAACAAGGCATGATGGATCCATGTTCTCATTCTGTTTACGCCAAATTCTGACTCTACCATCTGAATGTCTCAACAGAAATCGAGGCTCATCAGACCAGGCAACATTTTTCCAGTCTTCAACTGTCCAATTTTGGTGAGCTGGTGCAAATTGTAGCCTCTTTTTCCTATTTGTAGTGGAGATGAGTGGTACCCGGTGGGGTCTTCTGCTGTTGTAGCCCATCCGCCTCAAGGTTGTGCGTGTTGTGGCTTCACAAATGCTTTGCTGCATACCTCGGTTGTAAAGAGTGGTTAGTTCAGTCAAAGTTGCTCTTCTATCAGCTTGAATCAGTCGGCCAATTCTCCTCTGACCTCTAGCATCAACAAGGCATTTTCGTCCACAGGACTGCCGCATACTGGATGTTTTTCCCTTTTCACACCATTCTTTGTAAAACCTAGAAATGGTTGTGCGTGAAAATCCCAGTAACTGAGCAGATTGTGAAATACTCAGACCGGCCCGTCTGGCACCAACAACCATGCCACGCTCAAAATTGCTTAAATCACCTTTCTTTCCCATTCTGACATTCAGTTTGGAGTTCAGGAGATTGTCTTGACCAGGACCACACCCCTAAATGCAGTGAAGCAACTGCCATGTGATTGGTTGATTAGATAATTACATTAATGAGAAATTGAACAGGTGTTCCTAATAATCCTTTAGGTGAGTGTATAGTAGTGCTGTCAAATTGATTAATCGCAAAAATGTGTAATAGTTATACACATGCAAATATTTCTGTGTATTATATATACATAATAACTATACACAATACACACACATATATTATGTAAACACTTTTATTATGTGATTAATCAAACTAATTTCCACTAGGTTTATGAGTGTGTTTATCGGATTTTGTGACCAATTTTTCTAGCGCAGGCACTGATGTTGGACGAGAAGGCCTGGCTCAAAGTATCCGCTCTAATTCATCTCAAAGGTGTTCTCTTTCAGGTTGAGGTCAGGACTTCACACCCAACTCACTCATCCATGTCTTTATGGACCTTGCTTTGTGCATGTAGTAAAGTTTGTTCGTACGGGAAGAAGGAGGCGGGAACTGGCGAACATTCAAAATGTTTAATCAAAAATAAACACAAAATAAAATGGCGGCGGCAGCCCCTCGCGGCCGACTGCCGCCTACATACAAACACAAATGAACATAAAATGAAAATAAAAGCTGCAGCCCCTCACGGACGACTGCAGCGTACACATAACATAACTAAAATAAAACACAACACAAAATCCAGGCCTGGTCCTCTCTCGTCCCTCACTGTCGCTCCTTCTTTATACTCCCTCACTCCTCCGCGAGAGCCGAGATCGCTGCGGCGTGCAGCGACCTCGTCCCGCCCTCACGGTCCCTCGGCCTCGCTGCTCGCCACAGTGCACTGGTGCGCAGTCATGTTGGAACAGGAAGGGGCCATCCCCAAACTGTTCCCACAAAGTTGGGAGCATGAAATTGTCCAAAATGTCTTATGCTGAAGCATTAAGAGTTCCTTTCACTGCAACTAAGGGGCCAAACCCAAACCCTGAAAAACAACCCCACACCATAATCCCCCCTCCACCAACTTTACACTTGGCACAATGCAGTCAGGCAAGTACCACTCTCCTGGCAACTGCCAAACTCAGACTCGTCCATCAGATTGCCAGACAGAGAAGTGTGATTTGTCACTCCAGAGAACACGTGTCCACTGCTCTAGAGTCCAGTGGCGGCGTGCTTTATACCACTGCATCCGACACTTTGCATTGCACTTGGTGATGTAAGGCTATGATGCAGCTGCTCGGCCATGATCAGTTCTTGAGCTAATCTGAAGGGCACACAAAGTTTGTAGGTCTGTAGCTATTGACTACAGATAGTTGACGACTTCTGCGCACTGTGCGCCTCAGCATGCGCTGACCCCGCTCTGTGATTTTACTTGGCATACCACTTCCTGAGAGTGACCCATTCTTTCACAAATGTTTGTAGAAGCGTCTGCATGCCTGAGTGCTTGATTTTATACACCTGCGGCCATGGAAGTGATTGGAACACCTGAATTCAATGATTTGGAGGGGTGTCCCAATACTTTTGGCTATATAGTTTTTCCCCCTTTTATTTTCACATCCTAATTTTCGAGAGAAACAGGGTTTTTTTAATAGCATAAGGACAGTTGTCTGTAACTCCTTATTTTGATAATCCATTTTAGACATTCTACTATCTATACAAGTAACTTTGCAACTACATCAAAAATCCTTTTCAGGGAAGTCATTTCACTCTGTGATTCCTTTCTCTGTTGTGATGCTTGCTGCTGCGTGATCATGTCCCATAGTTGTGTACAATGTTTCAAAATTTTTCATGTGAAGGTTAAATTTGCTTTCTTTCATGTTGTAGACCTCTTGTTTTAGACCCCGAAATAGCAACCATGTGCTATATGGTAAAATCACACATGGAACTGTCCAAAGGGGTGTGATGTGGTTTAGTTAATTTTCACCCCAGTGCGGTTACGGTAATCATGTTGAAACGGGTTATAACGGTATTAGAGTAGGTTGGACACTAGGTGGTGCTTTGGGGTAATTTTCACTGTAATTTTAAACTTTAAAACTCATTTATTTATATCTATTCAACTACAAATTTATATATAAAGTAACTGAAACAAATAGTGAAAAGGAAATTATACATTTTCACACTTAAGGATTATTTCAACCAAAAATTAAGTACATATGTGCAGCTCATTAAATGGAGTTTTCAGAGTTTAGTTCCTGTGTGGAAAGTATCTGTGCATGCGTCCTCTACTTGGGTCCTTCACAGAAACGAGTGAGCGTAATTTTTAAATAATACAAATATAATACACACGGTTGTTAAATATTTATATTCAGATGCATGATTTTTTCATTTGCTACAAGCAGGATACACAAGAAGCATGTCTGCGCTTATCATGCATCAAAAGCATTTTAGGAGGCCCGTGGCTTTTGGGGGCCCAAGGCAGTCACCTACCTTTGCCTATTGGTCAAGTCCTCCTCTGCATGTGTGTGTGGGCCGCATACACATCCTCCGAGGCGGTGACAACCGCTGCAGCTCCTCCCCAGGCAGCAGTGACCGCTACAGCTCCTCCCGAGATGGCAGCGTCCACCTGTGAACTCACTTCCTGCCATGTCCTAGCCACAAAGGCCATTCGCGAATTGTCTTTGCCCCATGGCACGCCACTGCTCCATGGTCAAGGTCTACCTGATCCTGCATTGTCTCGTCCTCTGCTCCATGGTCCAGGCCCACCATTGCTCCATGATCCAGGCACACCACTGCTTTATGGTCAAGGTCTACCTGATCCTACATGGTCTCGTCCTCTGCTCCATGGTCCAGGCCTGCAATTGCTTCATGGTCCAGGCCCGCAACTGCTCCATGGTCAAGGTCTACCTGATCCTGCATGGTCTCGTCCTCTGCTTCATGGTCCAGGCCCGCCATTGCTCCATGATCCAGGCACGCCACTGCTTTATGTCAAGGTCTACCTGACCCTACATGGTCTCGTCCTCTGCTCCATGGTCAAGGCCTGCAATTGCTTCATGGTCAAGGTATACCTGATCCTACATGGTCTTGTCCTCTGCTCCATGGTCCAGGCCAGCCTTTGCTCCACAGTCCAGGTCCACCTCTGCTCCACGGTCAAGATCCAGATCCACCATGTCATGATCAATGCCCACTTCCCCTTCATGGGCCTGAGCCCTCCATCCCTCTCCCGCATCTGTTCCTCCACCCACCTGGACTGTTTTGTTTTGATTGGGTGTTCTGTTATGGTGTCAGGAGCCGCCCTTTGAGGGAGGGATGTGTCATTCCTGTTTTAGGTTTTGTTTATGTTAATTCTTTCATGTCTTTTATTCTGATATTTGTCACAATCATGTTTCCTGTTTCATGTCATGTGATTCCCTGTTCCCCTTGTATCTGAGTCTTTGTATTAATGGTCATGTTTATGTAAAGTCAAGTCCTCTCAGATTCAGATTTTTTGTATCTGTTGACATTTATTTAAATAAACTGCACATGGGTACAACTCTGCTCGCCTTCAGTGGATAGCGTTACATCACCAGTCACTAACTGTCTCATAATTTTGTTTCTTAATGCTGAAATCATGACAAAAAATTAATACATTTTGTCCCGACTTGAGGCAGCGCCGACGCCATGTGACTCTGGTGTATGTCAACAAAGTGCCACGAGAGCGATTCGAGAGCAGCCGGCTGGTGCATTTTGCGCAGCTTCTCCAGAGCGACTGCACAAGCTCTGATGAAGACACAGCTGTTCCACGATTGGTCGGATTCACCGCATGACAGCAATTACGTGTGCTTCGTGTTTATTCCAAGCGGCAACCTCCCACAGTTTCTCTTGAAGCCAATACGAAAGTGACTTAAACTGCAATTCCTCGACTGGCCTCTAGGGACAGGCTCCAGAAGGGAGCAGAATCTCATTGAGCCCCATGTTAAAATGCCCAACTTTACAGCAGAAAAAAAACATGTTTACAGCCTGGTACAAATTGTGGTTTTGGTCTATACAGCTAATTTTGCCCTTCATGACAACTGTGAGGGGGGTGAATTTTTTTATAACTCATCCGTTTATATTATATAAAGCCTTAAAGTTCTGCATAATTAAGGGCGTGGCCACTTTGAGTGACAGGTGGATAGCCATTTATCTGCTGTCTTAGTCATCGCGTCACCTCAGCTCCACCCACTTCCCACATCTTTGCCCATTTTCTATTATCAGGGAGTGACACGCGTTGACAAGATGGCAACGGCCAGCTCGTCCCTACTTTGCGCTTCAAAACGACTCTTCAGAACCCTATGGGTGACGTCATGGACACTACGTATATATTTCTTTACAGTCTATGGTTTATTCTAAAACCTTCATGCCACTGATACTCACAAATCATTTTTTTTATATAACGGTAAAACATCTTTTGATGTAGTCGCGATGTTATATTGTCATGTTTATCAAAATAAAACTGATAAAAAAAAATGTAGAACCCACTTAATTGATAGTGTAGGTTTATCTGTTAAACTTTATTCTTGTACAAACAGATGCTGTATTAAGCAGTGCATAAAGTATTGAATAAAAATGTATCAGAAACATCTGTGTATCTAACAAATATTGCATTTATTTCACTTCAGCTGTGATAAAGTATGCAAACACAGCGCGAGCGTCACTGCGGAAAGCAAAAAGTGTCCGACTTGCCGACGTACCTTCCATAGGGACAGCCATTGCTAACCAAGCCATCACCTGCTGTTAGCATCCCATTGACTCCCATTCATTTTGCCGTCACTTTGTCGGCAAAAAACTTTACATCTGAGGCGTTTAAAGACTCCATTTGTCCATTGTTTATTTCTAAAGAAACACGACAATGTATAAAAGGCTCCATTACCATGTATCTGACACTATCGCCCTGTTGAAGCCGTTTTTGTAAAAATAGGCTAACGATTGCGTCATAACCACGTGACTCTGTCGCACAGTAGAGAAATTACCATATATACCCGTATAGACAGGATGCATTAACTTAAAATGGCATACTGGCATTAAATTTCAAAATAAATAAATACTATGCAAAATTACAAAATAATTAATCAGAATACTTACCCTGCTCACGCTCGCCGTCTCTGCAAGATTCGGTGATTCAGATTTCACTTTGCACAACTACTAGAGGATTTACAGCTGTCAGACAGGTTGCTCCCGTCACATCTACGTCGTCAAGCTCAGTCTGAGGCTGCGCAGTACGCTCAGCCATCAGGAAGTAAGTGCTTCTAATTGACTTCACTTTTCCCCGTTGAAGTCTATGGGGTCGCTGTGTCCATTTCTTTTACTGTCTATGATAGAAACCGGAGCTTTTTAACAGCAGCTGCAGTGACGCAATGACTTTACCAATTGGCGAATGGCCCTTTTACTTAGAAGGCGGGACATACTCCACATATTGTGCCTTGCACTTTCTCCCATTCATAATAATATGAATACACCGTCTTTGTATATCTAAAGTCTTTGAACTATATGTCAACTACATCTCGTAGTATTAGTAGACTGCTTAATATCTGCTAACACTTTATTTTGATGGACAGACATTCTACTGATTATATGTAACTTTGCAAGTACATGTCAACTTATTCTAACCCCAACTTAACAGTCTGCTAATAGTATTACTCTAATGAGTGTTAGTTTACATGTAGTTGCAAAGTTACTGTGTTTGTGTGTTTGCTTTTACAGCTAGTGCAACCTTTTTAAAACCAAATATATATATATATATATATATATATATATATATATATATATATATATATATATATATATATATATATATATATATATATATATATATATATATATATATATATATATATATATATATATACACACTACTGCTCAAAAGTTTGGGGTCTTTAATAATTTTTTTATGATTTTGAAAGAAGTCTTTTATGCTCACCAAGGTTGCATTTATTTGATTAAAAATACAGTAAAATCAGTAATATTGTGAAATATTATTGCCTTTTAAAATAATGTATTTCTATTTTAATACATTTAAAGATATATAAATTACATTTTAATATAAACAGGTGCTGGTCATATAATTAGAATATCATCAAAAAGTGAAACTTGTATATTATAGTCATTCATTACACACAGACTGATATATTTTAAATGTTTATTTCTTTTAATTTTGATGATTATAACAGACAACTAAGGAAAATCCCAAATTCAGTATCTCAGAAAATTAGAATATTACTTAAGACCAATACAAAGAAAGGATTTTTAGAAATCTTGGCCTACTGAAAAGTATGAACATGAAAAGTATGAGCATGTACAGCACTCAATACTTAGTTGGGGCTCCTTTTGCCTGAATTACTGCAGCAATGTGGCGTGATATGGAGTCGATCAGTCTGTGGCACTGCTCAGGTGTTATGAGAGCCCAGGTTGCTCTGATAGCGGCCTTCAGCTCTTCTGCATTGTTGGGTCTGGCATATCGCATCTTCCTCTTCACAATACCACATAGATTTTCTATGGAGTTAAGATCAGGCGAGTTTGCTGGCCAATTAAGAACAGGGATACCATGGTCCTTAAACCATGTACTGGTTGGTTTGGCACTGTGTGCAGGTGCCAAGTTCTGTATCATGAAATCTGTATGTGAAATCTGCATCACCATAAAGTTAGTCAGCAGCAGGAAGCATGAAGTGCCCTAAAACTTCCTGGTATATGGCTGCGTTGACCTTTGACTTCAGAAAAAACAGCGGACCAACACCAGCAGATGACATGGCACCCCAAACCATCATTGACTGTGGAAACTTTACACTGGGCCTCAAGAAACGTGGATTGTGCGCCTCTCCTCTCTTCCTCCAGACTCTGGGACCCTGATTTCCAAAGGAAATGCAAAATTTACTTTCATCAGAGAACATCATTTTGGACCACTTTTTGTCCTTTTTGTCTTTAGCCCAGGCGAGGCGCTTCTGACGCTGTCTGTTGTTCAAAAGTGGCTTGACACAAGGAATGCGACAGCTGAAACCCATGTCTTGCATATGTCTGTGCATAGTGGTTCTTGAAACACTGACTAAAGCTGCAGTCCACTCTTTGTGAATCTCCCCCACATTTTTGAATGAGTTTTGTTTCACAATCCTCTCCAGGGTGCGGTTATCCCTATTGCTTGTACACTTTTTTCTACCACATCTTTTCCTTCCCTTCGCCTCTCTATTAATGTGCTTGGACACAGAGCTCTGTGAACAGCCAGCCTCTTTTGCAATGACCTTTTGTGTCTTGCCCTCCTTGTACAAGGTGTCAATGGTTGTCTTTTGGACAACTGTCAAGTCAGCAGTCTTCCCCATGATTGTGTAGCCTACAGAACTAGACTGAGAAACCATTTAAAGGCCTTTGCAGGGGTTTTGAGTTAATAACCTGATTATAGTGTGGCACCAGGTGTCTTCAATATTGAACCTTTTCACAATATTCTAATTTTCTGAGATACTGAATTTGTGATTGTCCTTAGTTGTCTGTTATAATCATCAAAATTAAAAGAAATAAACGTTTGAAATATATCAGTCTGTGTGAAAAAAGTTTCACTTTTTGAATGGAATTAGTGAAATAAATCAACTTTTTGATGATATTCTAATTATATGACCAGCACCTGTATATAAATTGCCATTGACAATAACAGATCAATACAAGTACCGTATCCAAAAGCTCCGGCAATTGCTGTAAGCTCCATTGCTGTAAGCTCCATTGCTCCATTGCTGTAAGCTGAAGCACAGAGAACGAGGAGCATTAGTTATGCTCTTTTTGATCTATTTTCATTGGTTTACCATCAGAAACCCAATAAGTGGCCATATTGTGTCATACACAGAAACACACTTGCAATAGTGTTGCTGTAGGCCTACTGAATAATAACCTAGCTGTGATTACCTGAGGCTGAATCATATTTGTGCTTATACTGTTATCGGTGTGATGTTTCTAAATTAGATTTGGGCTAGTTTTTAAATTCAAAAGTGCACTGAATCACTGTTTGGAACATAGGAAATTGACAGTTTCAGTCACTATTCACTTTCATTGTATGAACAAAGATGGCATGAAAGTAAATGGTGACTGAGGCTGTCAGTCACTTCTGCCTGACATCTCCTTTTGTGTTCCTCGGAAGAAAGAAATGTAGGGGTTCTGGAACGACATGAATTTGATGGATTTTCATTTTTAGGTAAACCATCTTTTTTTACACATGAAAAAGCTCTTAAAATGCTCAGAGGGGATGCGCACAATATGTTCTTCTGTATATCAATTTATTATTTACTAACTCTGTCACTTACAGTGCAGTGTTTTAGGATTCTTCGAGGAATATGCCATCTGTAAGTAATTAAAAAATAATAATTTTCTAGTTTTTGTGGCAGTCTACAACCAACCGATTTCACAAGCATTACTCTCTCGCAAGATATAAAACATTAGGCAAAGATGGGATGTGATTGGCCCGATGGGTAAGAGGTCACGCAATCTATGCTCGGTTTGAGAACATCCTCACGGGAGCTCGTGCCCTCGCGCGCGCTTTCCACTCGTGTCATGTTGAAACTTGTCCATCGACCTGAAACGGGACATTGATCCCATGATGTGTGATTCTGACAAGCCAACCTTAATATATCGCCGTCACAGACTGGTGCTTGGCCAATTAAACAAAATCGACACCATCTGACGTCTTTTGGCGCATTTACATATTCCGTGTCTCGCGGAGCAGCTCGAGCAGATTGAGTGAAGTTGCTGTCAGCATAGTTCTCTTGGTAGTTATCATATGCGGTCAGTGATTGTCTCTGTTACCGGTTAGAAATGCCGCTATAGATTTCCTTTGCCAGTGGTCAGTAAATCGGAAACGCATCTAGCAGACTACATGCCCACTTCATGTTGTTTTTCAGTTGAAGAAATCCAGTCGATATTTTCAGTTCACCGTTTCAGGGTTAGACATCAAATCAGTGCACATCTCATCTCATCAGAGCACGCGCGCATGAACACATGCTCTCTTAGAGTCTAAAGGCGCATAAAAAGGTTAAGCTATTTCTTTAACACTCTGTAATATTTAGTATTTAAAAGTTTTTGTGCAGAGCGAAGTGAGTATTCTTTAGCGTTTTTAGGTAATTCAGTCGAAGGGGGGCAAATATTCTCAAGGAATCCAATGACGCGCGCGACGCCGTTTCAGTACCACGGACAGTTCCACGCGCGCACAGCGTCTCCGAGGCGCGCGCTCAACGCAAACTTCACCAGCTGATTAAAACCACTGCTGGAATTCAGCCATACATTTTAAATGCAACATTAGAGTAATACTAAAACTGTCACCAAGGATACGAAGAAAATACACGGACTTATAACCGGGTGTCAAGTAGATCCGCCTGGAATCTGTCGATGAGAGGTGAACTGGACAGGTCAGGTAAGACTATTATCATCTGAATCTTATCTGATGAAATAAATGTGTCTTGTGCGATTTCTGGAAATCGGTTAGTATGACAAATGCAGACTGGAATAAACTTAGCGTTGCTAACAGTTGGTTAAAAATACGCATTAGGCTACATTTTGACACCTGACACAATCAAGAAATGCAACTAATACTATTAAAAAGAAATGTCCTTTGAAATTAAAATGTGTTTTTCATAAGTGTTTCGGGTTGAGACGTTTTCAAAAAAGGCACAAAAGCAAGCGTCAGATCAGATAAACAATCGCACAGGTAACATGTCATCACACACTGCTTTTAATAAAACACTCCCGCTCCGGGGTGTGTCTGTAAACGCATTTTTTGTCACTGTGGATGAAGAAAGCATGTAGCTACCCATTCTAACTTTACATAAAATGTGGTTTGTTGCGGTATGTTCAACAGTTTCGCGAAGTGAAAAAGCAGTGGATTCAGATTAACATACCACAAGTTTATCGACGCTGTTGACGTGACGAATTTTATAAATGTCAACGCTTGTCCACTATTCACACCACCCTGAAACTTCGTCTTGTTATGAAGTCCTACATATTTGGACATTTCTAACATGTTTTAGCCAACAGAAGAAAACAAATAATACATAATAAAGTATAAAATAGTGTAGGCTATATACACTGTAAACATATTATTTACGTGGCATACAAAGTCTAGCTATTACATGTATTCATAAATATATTGTAGGTAGGCTAATTCATACTTTTAACTTCTAAAACAATTGTCATAATATTTTACAGCCTATATCTATTAGCAAGCATACATTAATATTATAGCCTATCGTTTTGCTGTTAATGGGTACCAAACATTTTTTGTTTCTTTGGAGTTTTTACAAAGTATTTGTGATGTTGTTTTTCAACCCTGTGAGGAGCGAGTGGTAAGAAAAGTGTCTGTGTGTCCAGGTGTTTTTTTAACCATTCAAGTTTCACCTTGCTCTCGAACCACAATAGTGTTGTTTGTTCATGCCCTTGGTTTTGATTGTTGCCTCTCTGAAACGATCAAAATCATGGTGGTTGCATCTATGCTATAGCCTTCTAGCACAATGTGCAGGTTTGCCCACATCTGCTAAAATGAGCTACCTGATGCCATTAATCATCGATTCATGTTTTCGCCCATTTTTATGAACTGTGTTAAAAATGTATGCACTAATTGCAATCAAGATTGGAATAAATACATGCTAACAACTAATATAAGCTTAGGGCGAGCAGGGCAGCAAAAGATGTGGTTTAAAAATAACAGAAACCCAAACAGAGGCGAGCAACCGTTAGGCTGGTTAGTTTTAAATAATTCAAGCTCGTGCCGGACATGCTCTTATCCTCGTGCTGTGAGTCAAGAATCGCGCAAAAGGTTGGGAAGCGAGAACCAAACCGGTTCCTTTTTTAACACCAGAACAGAATGATTTTCATTACGTTCGTTTCGGTTAACGGTTCTCGAACGTGCATCGTTTTGTAGATGCGTACTGAAATATGACTCTTTTGACTCGGTTCTATAGTGAATCAAAAACAGTTATGAATCAGTCAAATGTGTGCCAATGTTTTTTTTGTTATAGCCTTGTCAGTACTACCTTATTTTAAATGTCTGTATGTATACATGTTTGATAGTATTTAATTTAATTTATAATTAGAGACACTTATTTGATATTCTGCCCCCAGAAGAGTGTGAAAAGTCAAGTATTACATTTATTTCTCATTTATGCTCTGTGGTAATCTGAAATGAGCAAAAGGATAAATTGTGTAAAAGAGAGAGATAAATAAAAGTAATTTCTTCAGGTCTCATTGATCCAGCAAAGTGGAGATGGCTCTGTGAGCACGGCGAAGCTGCGTTATCACCACCATGGCATGTAAAAGTGCCTCCTTATCTGCGAGTAACACAACCACATTGAAAATTGATCAACAATAAAAATGAGAATTGATAACGCAGAGTTCACCTAATGGCTTTTTAGACTGGACAACGAGCGTTTTGGTGGAGAATTTATGGCTGTGGGATAGGTCACAGATGCTGACACGCGTCTTTGGTGGGAAATAGATTAAACTCTCGTGAGATTAATCGGCTGTGGAGGTGATTGATAGATTACAGCAGCTAAGATAGTAAAAGTAATGGAGGTGTAAAGTGGGGTGTCACAGTCGCTTAGAGTTAGTACTGTTACCTCACAGAAAAAAGGTCCCCGGTTCGAGTCCTGGTTGAGCTGGGAGACTTTTCTGTCTCTCTCTTCCTCCCATGTTGTTCCAACATCCTGTGGAACATAAATTAAGATATTTTTTAGAAATGTTTCTGAAACAACATGAGGGTAGGGAGAGACCATATAGAATGCAGAGAATACGCATCCCTTATGTCCTTGTGTTTGTAAAAGACTCTACAAGCAGTAATTAGAGAAAGTGAGAGACAAAGAGCAAAAGATTTTGTACATGGATGCATGACTGGGGGGGTCTTATTGGTTTATTCAATTAATAAAAGATTAAAAGGGATTTAAGGAAATAAAGAAAAATAAATAAGAACAGTAAGTCCCGCCTTCTTTGATTTGATTGGCCATGATCTCCCTCATTCTGACAGTGACGAGCGCTGTTAGACCGCTGAGGCAGACCAACCTAAAAATGTAACATTTTACATTTGTCACCCTAGCAACAAACAGAGCGGTGTATAACGGAATACAGCAGAGCAGCATCAAGAACATTAAATATTGAGCAATTTGGCCATTTCTAATAATTCATAGGGGTCCCTCAGTGTCTATGGTGGTTACGGCCCTGTATGGATGTTCAGAACCAATTCGTTTTTTCCTTTTGAACTCAGTAACTCAAATTTCCAGGTTTCCAGAATCACTCAAATGTGTAATAAACATTCTACGGATGCCTTTAACATGAGGAGGAATAATTGATGGCAGAATTTTTGGGTAACCATTGCTTTGAAGTAAAGCTTAAGCCGCGTTTCCAGGAACTAGGGACTTTGGGGTGGTACTCGGTGTGTTTCGACCGCAGGAACCGGGGTCTAAATGACGTTCCAGGTAAATATTTCACCCTCAAAACGGCCCTGCTCACGAGGTACTACTTTTTCAAAGTTCAGGAGCTTTCGTGGGTGGGACTTGGACACATGCTGATTGGTTGAGTTCACGCAGCATTTTGATTGGTCGACTCGACGCAGCATTTTATTTCAACCACTATTTTTAAAAGTCTGTTGCGGACGCTGTGCGTACATTAAGAGTTGATTGCTATTCGAATCAACATTGGAGTTTAAAAAATACGACCGATGGGCTGAGGACGCCGAGGACGAGGTTCAGGCTTAATTACATTTATTTGCAAAGGAAGAAATCCAGTGGGAACTGTAGAGTCGCACTCAGTCCTACGTCACCGGACTAATTTTCACGGTACTTTAGCCCCTTAACTGTCACCCCCCTTTTTGAGAATACACATGAAAATGCACTATCCAAACTTAAAGGGCTGTAATTCAAGAAGTTTGGTCTTGTTTTAAAGCAGACACTCGGCAGATTATTGCTGAAGTGAAAGCAATTCAAAATATGAAAGTATGAAAAAGTTATGGACGTTTAAATTGACTGTAAATAGAAAATACTGTACTAAATATTTTTTATTTTATATAAAATATATATTTTACAAAAATGTTTTAATCTAAAATTACTATAAAATCAAAGCCATATGTCTAACCAAGTTGTGTTCCAAATGTGAAGTCAAAATAGCCACCGGATGTCATTGAAATTCCATTGATTGTTTTTTTTTTAATGCATTTTCCTGTAAATTTCTGTCCAAATGTCACTTCCATCACAAAACGGTCACCAAATATGGAACCTTGAGACTCAGACCTTTCCGACGATATGTTTTGTCAAGATTAGAAAAGATTTTGATTATAAAATAGTTAAAATAAATGTTGTAATGACATCGCCCACTAGGGGAGGAGCCCGCTAGAATAATTTAAAGTACCATTTCCATAGTAACGCAACATGCAATTTCAAAACGGTTTTCACAGGATTCATTTTGAGTTCGTAAGCTTTCGAATGATACCTAATTTATGATAATTAATCAAATATATGATACAAAAAAAAAGGCGATTAAAAAAAGAGTGCCAGGTGTCCCGCCAGCGGGACGGTGACGGTTAAGAGGTTAGACCGCGATGGAAACGCAGACAGCAGCAGGTCTGGGGGAAAAAGAGTTCCTGGGACAAATTGTTCCGGGTAATTTCGGTGGAAACGGGGCTTTAGTGAAATTTTGCATTGCCTCTCTTGGGCCTGATTTATCAAGAGGACAATGGGCATGACAATTGAGCGAGTGTTTTCATTAAACAGATATCTATCTTATCACATCTGAGTCCCAGATACTCACACATCATTTTATTAATCTACCACATGATTAAAAGTTGAAATGATTGTTGTATGAAATGAGGTAGATTAATTCACTCTTATCACTTAATAGCATAATAAAGTTTGGTTTTATTACGATAAACTTTATGGATACAGTGATAGCTGAATAATGAATATAAACCACTTCTTCTTCGCGGTATGGTTAATTGTGCGTTCTTATAGGGTTTAACTTACCACAAATAGCAAAGATCATTGATTTAACGAGGATTCAATGTTGATTCAATGATATTTGCTCTGTGCAATGGCATTTACACCACAATGTAGCAGCTTTTTGTCACCACTTCGTGAACATCAACTGATCTCTTTGTGGTATAAAAGTTCAAAGTCTTCATTTTCACTATGGCTGTCTGAGAAAATGCTAAGATCCTTTGGAATGCATCAGACACATTTGATAGCAGATGGTGTGTGTTTCTTGTCAAGCATCTGGTAAAGGACTTACGGAGAATCTCTGTGACCATGCAGATCCCTGGAGAGACTCGTGCACAGAGACAGGAGGATCTGTGTGTCTTTTGTGCATCCGTGCAATAGGGAGTGTGTGCATATTTGTGTGTACTTCTAAGAGAAAGGGAGGTAAACTAAACAAATCCAAATACTAAATGTAGACACGTAGTGGCGTTTCATCACAGTGGGTCTTTGCTGTGTACTTTTTCCAGAAAGGACCATATGTGAGTTCACTCACACTCCCGAGAGTTTGTGTCAGATAAATACATAATGTGATGTATTAGGGTTGCGTTAAAGTGTTTAAAGGCAAAAGGGAAACCCTGTATGCAGCATCTCACAGGTCTCCAGTGACTGGGACATGAATAATGTACAAGTTTAGAGAGGGAGAGGAGAGACCATATAGAATGCAGAGAAGAAGCTTGTCTTAAGTCCTGGTGTTTGTCAGAGACACTACAGACAGTAATTAGAGAAAGTGAGAGATGAAGGGTGAAGCATATATATATATATATATATATATATATATATATATATATATATATATATATA
The DNA here is from genome assembly GCA_023566225.1 of Romanogobio albipinnatus. Lineage (NCBI taxonomy): Eukaryota > Metazoa > Chordata > Actinopteri > Cypriniformes > Gobionidae > Romanogobio > Romanogobio albipinnatus. The sequence continues at coordinate 13,514,857 of CM042250.1, forward strand.
TACACTCACCTAAAGGATTATTAGGAACACCATACTAATACTGTGTTTGACCCCCTTTCACCTTCAGAACTGCCTTAATTCTACGTGGCATTGATTCAACAAGGTGCTGAAAGCATTCTTTAGAAATGTTGGCCCATATTGATAGGGTAGCATCTTGCAGTTGATGGAGATTTGTGGGATGCACATCCAGGGCACGAAGCTCCCGTTCCACCACATCCCAAAGATGCTCTATTGGGTTGAGATCTGGTGACTGTGGGGGCCATTTTAGTACAGTGAACTCATTGTCATGTTCAAGAAACCAATTTGAAATGATTCGAGCTTTGTGACATGGTGCATTATCCTGCTGGAAGTAGCCATCAGAGGATGGGTACATGGTGGTCATAAAGGGATGGACATGGTCAGAAACAATGCTCAGGTAGGCCGTGGCATTTAAACGATGCCCAATTGGCACTAAGGGGCCTAAAGTGTGCCAAGAAAACATCCCCCACACCATTACACCACCACCACCAGCCTGCACAGTGGTAACAAGGCATGATGGATCCATGTTCTCATTCTGTTTACGCCAAATTCTGACTCTACCATCTGAATGTCTCAACAGAAATCGAGACTCATCAGACCAGGCAACATTTTTCCAGTCTTCAACTGTCCAGTTTTGGTGAGCTCGTGCAAATTGTAGCCTCTTTTTCCTATTTGTAGTGGAGATGAGTGGTACCCGGTGGGGTCTTCTGCTGTTGTAGCCCATCCGCCTCAAAGTTGTGCGTGTTGTGGCTTCACAAATGCTTTGCTGCATACCTCGGTTGTAACGAGTGGTTATTTCAGTCAAAGTTGCACTTCTATCAGCTTGAATCAGTCGGCCCATTCTCCTCTGACCTCTAGCATCAACAAGGCATTTTTGCCCACAGGACTGCCACATACTGGATGATTTTCCCTTTTCACACCATTCTTTGTAAACCCTAGAAATGGTTGTGCTTGAAAATCCCAGTAACTGAGCAGATTGTGAAATACTCAGACCGGCCCGTCTGGCACCAACAACCATGCCACGCTCAAAATTGCTTAAATCACCTTTCTTTCCCATTCTGACATCCAGTTTGGAGTTCAGGAGATTGTCTTTACCAGGACCACACCCCTAAATGCATTGAAGCAACTGCCATGTGATTGGTTGATTAGATAATTGCATTAATGAGTAATTGAACAGGTGTTACTAATAATACTTTGGGTGAGTGTATATACAAGCTACACATTTGAGTGAAAATCTCTTTTTGCAACAGAGCAATCTCTTCATCTTCTCCGCAGTTGATTTCACAGTAGTTTGGTGTGTGGGGAATTGGATTGGCAGCATTTTAATTGCTGTTTCCTGGATGGATATCATTTACATTGTATTTGTCTCTTACCGGGATATTAAGTACCCCATGTGAAAAGGTCAGTGGGATCATTCTCTTATAATCTAAATGTACCTTCTAAAGCTTTATAGGAGAACTGTTATGAGTATGTTGTTATATTGTTAGGTATAAATCAGATCAAGTTGCATTGCATCCCTGTTTAGCCCTTTTCTCTGTGTATTTGGAAGTATTTTAAACAGTTTTAAAATCAGTTCTGTTTTCCTATAAAACATTTTCCCATTCAAACAGCCCAATCCAACAGCAAAGATCAAGCGTAGCGTCAGTTCTGGCAGGTCACGTTAGTCAATCTCGAATCAGCTGACTGTCAGCTGATCACGTCTACCTATAGGAATACAATGTATATCACAACATACATATATAAGCTCCTTCAGTACTATCAGCAGCTCTTTCGTTTCTCCAGAGCTCATTTACCCTCCTCCATCCCCAGCTTCTCCTCTCGTCCAGTCAGGATTTGGCATTCTGATTCCCCTTGGATCAGACTAAATTCCTGAATTATTTTGTACAGTAAACACTGACATTAATGATATATGCAATACATTATGTTGGTTCTGTTCTGTTTATCCTAAGGGGGGTTATTGCTGTCCTCGATGCACACTTCAGTTGAGCCCGCAATTTTGCGAGCTACGCAGAGGACTTTACCCGGCAGTCAAACGACACGAATGTGCGGACTGTGAGGGTTTAGGGTGCTATTTGGGATCCAGCCCAAATATGGTACTGACATCTTGGAGCCTAAGTCTGCACAGTACTGAGCATGAAATGGAGCCGCTGTATCAAGGCCCAGCCCACACTCCCGCAGAATCAGTTAGTACAGACAGATTACTGCAGAACAACTCATCATGTTGATGTGAAATAAACAATTTAGTGTAGAAATTAATGTCGAAGCTCCAGTCTCTTCCCGAAAATCACCAAAAAAGTCTGTTGGTGCCTCATTGACTACTTCCCTCAGGGAAGCTGTCAATCATGATGTCAAACAGCCATTTTTATAGCATCAAATAACTAACTAAACCAAACTTATTTGAAAAACGAAAACTTGAACTTACATCAGCGTGATAAAAACGACCTAAAATGACAGTGTAATTTGATTGTTTAGTTTGTCTCGCATCTCATTTTCTATTACAATTAGAGGATGGGGTTTATGGGCAATTCCACATCCAGCCACCTGGGGGCAATCGAAAACTTTACTTTTCAGGATTTAGTTGTTAGCAAAAATCAATTCCAGTTTGTCCCATTTAGGCCATTTTGTGAACTTAAAGGGATAGTTCACCCAAAAATAAAAAAATTGTCATCACTTACTCACCCTCAAGTTTTTCCAAACCTGTATGCGTTTCTTTCTTCTGTTGAACACAAAAGAAGATATTTCAAAGAAGTTCGATAACCAGACAGTTGACGGTAGCCATTGACTTTCATAGTATTGTTTTCCTACTATGGAAGTCAGTCAATGGCTACCATCAAATGTTTGATTACCAACGATCTTTAAAATATCTTCTTTTGTACTTCAACAGAAGAAAGAAATTCGTACCAGTTTGGAACAACATGAGGTGAGTAAATGGTGACTATTATTATTTTGGGGTGAACTATCAAAAATATACATTAAAAAAGTGTTTTGGGGTTTCATGACCCTTTAATAGGCTGTGAATATAATAGGAGGGCATTATTCCATTATCTACTGGTGTCACTGTTTTTCCTTTTTTGTTGCTTCCTAAGACAAAATTTCTCTGCGTTGAACGCGAGTACATTTAAATATGAAATAACAAGAACAACACTGTTGTACTGAATATGCAAATTTGATTCCCACGCCCATATCTGCATTGGCCAATCAGAGTAGAGGACCAGAACAGGGGCACGTTCAAAGCTCAAACCGGTGCGCAACATTTTGCTAGGGTTTCCGGTTGAACGTCATGTTTACAAATGTGTCCACTGCAATTCGGTATACGGAACAATTGAAGATATTAGAAGACGTGATTGTCGTAAGAGTTTTATAGTAAAAATATAGCATATCAACATGATGATGTAGTAGTTTATATTTTTAGCTTCACTGCAAGGCAAGTTTATTTATATACCAAATTTCATACACAAGTGCTTTACATAAAAATGAGAAAGAAAATACAAGGTATTAAAAAGAACTAGAAATAAAATGATTTAAATTAGAATTGATTACCAGGAGATAAAAAAGTTAATTAAATGGGATGGGAATGTTCTCTTTTATTCTGGATGGCAAGGGCAGGGATTGCCTCGAGCGTATTTTGCAGTGTTAAACACGTATTTATAGCAATTTCATCAAAAAGAACACAAAGAATGGCCTTCTCAGCTGCCATAATTGCAACTCCTGCGTCATAACAAAAGAGTGTTCAACTCACCACCGTTTCCGTTTAAAACACGTTTTGCAACGTTTTGTCGGGGCTGAACGCAGCCTTGTTTAAAGTCACCATGAAATCAAAATCGATGAAACATTTTTTTTTATGGAATATTACAGTATTTTTGTAAATAATAAAAGAACTTCCCCGCCCTCTTGCAACGACATTACTTCTCTTCTCTGATGATGTGTATACTGGCGCAAGGGTGGGACAACTAGCCTGACAAGCCAGACCCACATCAAGATGTTGGGTCTGGGAACTCACCATTGGCAGGGCTCAATCTGAGGGGCGGGATAAACGGTTGTCTTTCAAATCCCCTTTGCACGCAATAGGATAGCGCCACAACCAACCAGAGCAACAGAAAATGTGAAGCGGAGCTAGTTGATAGATTAAACTTTCGCTGTATCGGCAGTCGGCAGAACTCCGAACACATCTTCCTTTTTTAAGAATGACATCGGTGCCGTTCTTTGTTCTTTTCTCAAAGAAAAGTTTAACTCCATGTCTTCCAGAGTCGTGGTCAAAGCCGATTTGAAAGACCACTGTTCGCCAGCTTCTTTGTTTACAAGTAGCACGTGGAACCGCAGCAACTCTGCCGTCATTATGTTAAGCCCGCCCACCGACTCTATACACGATGTGATTGGCCTAACCAGAGTTTGGTTTTTCCAGCTTGCAAGCCAACTTTAAGCCAGTCTTGGAGTGTTGCTAGACTACCCTGGCTGCAAATTAGATTTGCTGCCGCTAGGGTGCGTCTAGATTTCTAGGCTATGGGACAACCACAACGATACAACAATCTAATGAATTTCTGATGGAAAAAATCAAGTCCCGTCCTATATTTGTCCTTGTTCGAGAAGCCGTTTCACTCGGATATACGTCATAATAGGGAAGAAAAGACTATTTAGACTATATTAACTTTCTTTATTAACTTTAATAAAAATGATTTATTTCATTTAGCGCTTTTGAAGTAGACATATTTTACAATCGTGTAATCTGTAAAAAGAATCATTGAATTGTTTCCTGGTTTCATTTCCTGAAAGTGCTCAGTGCGTTTAGCTTTCTCTAACAGTCATTTTGGCCCCTTGGAGTAAGCTGTTGTACACACTTGATTGCAGTTCCCCTTCAAATGGTGGTTGATGATGTGGCCGCTCAAAGAGCCCTGAGTAAGGTGTTCAAAATCTCATTTGGACTGCAGCCACCAACTCTTTGGAGGATTATCAAATAACGTGCCTGCTGGGTTGTGGCGTTACTCACACTCACAGTTGTTCGAATTGGATTTGTGGTTTGGAGCTCCAAATTAAAAAGACATTTGTCAGCTTGTCGAAAAATGTACTGCAATCCAGCGATTAGCAGAAATTGAAGTTGTAATTCCATCAGTTTATTGTTTTCAGCTTTATCACTGCCAGAATGCACTTGGCACAGCAACGGCCCAAATGTAGCAGGGACCTAGAAGCTGTCATCTATTACGAGAGTGTAATGTGGCTAACTGTGGAAAATGGAATTTCAAATTGAATGTTCAGAATCCGACGGCTGTGACGGCAGTTTAACTGATGAGTGATGTGGGCTACTTTAAATGGAGCAACAGGTTGGTCTCGCATAAGAGCATGAGATTCTTGGATCGATTTAAAAGCGTGTACTCGCAAACAGCAGCGTAGATGCCCTGTTTCCCTGGTTTTGTCATCTGAAATGTGGCCTGAAATTCATTTACATAGTGTCTCCTCTCTAATCAGTGCAGAAGAGCCCTTGTATGGAATTCTTCTCTTACCTTTTCCTCCATCTGCCCTGCGGTTACATAAAGATGACCTCTCTCCTAGATGTGCTATTACCATATTCATGCTGCTCTTTTTGCCAGAATGAGATTGAAAATACCGAAATGGATTAACACTTTGTGAGGGTTTGCGCAACTCCTCCTCCTTCTCCTTAATGTTGCTCATTCCTTCCTCTCTCTTATTTGCGTTCTGTCTCTCCCTCCGCGCTCTGCCAGCATCTCTCAGTTCCCCTGCGTCTTCACACTGCGTGGCTGGAGCAGGCTTGAAGACTGGCAAAAGCAGTGCCATCAAATTGAAGAGGCCATCTGGTGAAGCGGAAGATACAAGCGATAGTGGAGAAGGAGTGGAGAGGAAAGAGAGAGAGAGAGAGAGAGAGAGAGAGAGAGAGAGGGAGGGAGAAAGAGAGGGAGAAAGAGCAAGACGGGGGGAAATTGGACTGGATATCCAGCAAATTTATGGGTCTTTAATTGCCATGTATTTACATAATTTGAATAAATGTAAATGTTACATTCCACTTCAGCATGGTTACACGGTGGTTACAGCAAAGTGGCATATATCTAGTTTAAATATGCAAACATCTCAAATGGAGATAAACAGCTTAAACTCAACTTTAAATAAAAAATAATTAAATGTACTTTCTTAAAGGGATAGTTCAATTTATTATTATAAATTGAACATTGGTCTGTGGAGTCTGCTATGTATTTTCTACTGCATAATTCAAATGACTCTGTACACAATTGGATAGTCCTTCAACCAATCAGACTACAAGAGGCGTGATAAACGAGCATAATTCAAATGACTCTAAATGCAATCGGATAGTCCTTTAACCAATCAGACTACAAGAGGCGTGATAAACGAGCATAATTCAAATGACTCTAAATGCAATCGGATAGTCCTTTAACCAATCAGACTACAAGAGCCGAGATCAACGGGCAACGACCCATCGCTTCTCCAGCCAATAGCGTGCCAGGTGGATAAGCCAGTCTGTGATTGGTTCCTGCAAAAGTGTAACAGAAGCAGTAGAAATGCATGTACAGGCATGTATAAAAATATTATTTTTCTATGTTCAAAACCTCCATAAAAAAAAAAAAATGAAACGCTTTTTTTGAGGTTATGCAATCAATAAGAGAACATTCTATTTTATCATTTTGCAAATAATATACAAATGTTACTTTTGAATGTTCTCTGAAACGTTCTGACGAATGTCCAACAAAATTGTTTTAGAAAACACATTCCATGACCAATGTATTAATAATGTTTTGGTTCTATTTCTTTTTATTTTAAAGCCAGTTTCTTCAATGTTAATAAATTTGACATAAAGACGCAATTTCGAGTTCTGGCAATTCTGACTTTATATCTTGCAATTCTGAATATATAACTCGCAGTAACTCGCAATTTTGTTGACTTATATTCTCAGAATTGTGATATCAACTCTCAATTGCGTGGAATAAAGTCAGAATTGAGAAATGAAAACTCACAATTGTGAGATAAAATGATCTTTTAAAAATGTTTATTCTTTGGCGGAAACAAATTTCATGTCGTTCCAAACCTTTTCTTTTTCTTTTTTCTTTTTTGTGCGTACAATGAAAGTTAGTGGGTCCAGTGCTGTTTGGACCCCAACAGTCTTTAATATATCTTGTTCAGTAGTAGAAAGAAAACCATACAAGTTTGGAGCGACATGCAAGTGACTAAATAATGATCGAATTTTCATTTTTGGGTGAACCTTTAATACTTCAAACATCTTTCTAGCAACAAAAGCATACTGCATACTGACTCCACCCTTGTTTTCTTCCACTGTGCTTTGCCATTTGCCCCAGACCTGATTCCTGCTCACGAATATGGGGCATTTTCAGCACTTTAACATTCTACTGCACACCAATCCTAGATTGACTTCAATAGAACCTCATCTCACTTTCACAATACTTCTCTCTACCTATATAGTGTCAGACGTTACTTAAGCTTATCATCCAATAAATAAATTCTGTTGTGAAGAACAGCGGTCTCAAATTATCTTTATGTTTCCGAAGGGATGCGAGTATTAATCCTTAAGAGATGCGGTTCAGGGGATGTATGTCGTAAAAAGATATAGCCAATTTACACCAGCTTTACAAGAATTCCCATAGGAGCTGCACTCCCATCCTAGCCGACTAGATTGGCCCTTTCAGCCTCACTTCTCTCGCTCTCTCTCTCTCGCTCTCTCTCTCTCTCACTTCCCCTTCCTTTCACTCTTGTCTGGCAAGTTTCCATGGAAACAAAGGGTAGGGAGAAGACCCTAATGAGTAGGTGTGTGTCTCGCTGAGATGAACACATATATTGTTGAGATATGGATGCACACATACACACACACACACTCCATTTCCAAAGCACTGTCTCTCCTGCTGCTCCTGTTGTTTGGCTCTTCATTCTTGATTTTTAATTTGTTGTTTATGACACGTCCTGTTGAAAATAAATAGTGTAATTTACTATTTATTTCCCCCCTCAGGTTATTTATAGTCTTTATGTCTCCAACCTGGTGTTTCACTGAGACAAACCAGTTTCAAATTTTGTAAAAAGTGGGAGGAGTGTGTGTGTGTAACCTCTTGTTTCTCAAAGTAGCCAAAGACTTTTTAGAAAGTTAATTTTCAGTATATTTTCTATTCATCGTGGCAGCAGTAATTCATCTAATGATCGAAGAGCGTTACATCTGAGCATATATCGCAGATGCACATATATAGAACACACTTTTGACATTTAAACCGCTGATTCAGCATGCAACTTCTCACTCCCAACTGGCCTTTAAACTGGGGAATTGTGCTGTTCAAATGGCATTCAGCACATTTTCTTACTAACGATGTTGTTTACCTGATTTGCATAATTCCTTTAGTGAATCAAGTGCGCGAAACAATTCAGACAGCACGTGCAAATGATGCTATCAGCGGGAATTCTCCCCTTGAAGTATCAACTGCATACTTCAGTGTTATGTATGCTTTCATATTAACCGAACATGAGGGTTAAATCAGTGTAGTTTACTTCTTATTTCACTCATTGAAATTCCAGTGGTGTACAGTTGAAGAGTCATTGTAATGTAAAAGTAAATAATCACCCCAGCATGCAGTCTCTTCGCACATACCCTCTTCTCACACACTCCGGGAGTCGAGACTGCAAACCTCATAATTATATCGTTCACAGCATCTGAAAGCTAAACTCTACACCTCTTAGCATGTGTGAAATTAGCATGTATGCTCCCCATTGATGCCTGTGTATAAGAGAGAGATAAAAAAAGGAGCGGGAGAGAAACAAAAATAGGCCTGTTTGGTCAATTTGCTTACTCTAGGGCATCTTTTTATGCAAGTGCATTGTTTAAGGTCACTATCTTATTTAGTGCAAATATATGCAAACTTATGTACAAATTAGTTTGCGGATCCTTGTGTTTGTGGTCCTGATAAACTCAAAATGTCCACACAAAAAATCGGTCATTTCCGAAACCCTTGTCATTGTTTTGTTCCCATGAGCAGCTTATAAATCAGACTGATGTTTTTTGAAAATGTTGTGGGGTTTTAGGGTTAGGGTTAATGGATGGAAAATGCAGTTTGTACAGAATAAAAATCATTATGTCTGTTGAATGTCCCCTATAAAACGTGTGTGTGTGTGTGTGTGTGTGTGTGTGTGTGTGTGTGTGTGTGTGTGTGTGTGTGTGTGTGTGTGTGTGTGTGTGTGTGTGTGTGTGTGTGTGTGTGTGTGTGTGTGAGAAGCAGCTGTTGGCTTACAAGCTGTCTGATAGTGATCCTTTACATGAGTTCAGGCGAGCTAGCTTTACACTACAATGGTCACACTATCCCCTGAGCATAAAGCCTGACACACACACATACGAGCACTCACACAGTTTTCATGTTTTATGGGGACATTCCATAGACATAATGATTTCTATTCTGTACAAACTGTATATTCAATCCTGACTGAAACACACCTCACAGAAAACTTTCTGCATTTTTACATTTCATCATTTAGTCTGATTTATAAGCTGTTTTCGTCATGGGGACCAAAAGAAAGGATTTCGGATATTGCCATCCTTGTGGGGACATTTTGTCCCCATAATGTGGGGTTTACCAGGACCACACACACACACACATACACACACATACTAACATTTACCCACAACAACACACAAGTGAACAAAACTCAATGGACTAGCCAGGAGCCTAAGGGAAAGGGGCCTTAGGGAAGCCATACCTAGCGCTGTGAGCTAATGAATCCAGCCGCCTGATGGTATAACAGAGAAATTCTGAGAAATTTGTTTCCGAGAGTCACAGAGAAAATCAGTGAAGCCAAATGAGGATATTTCAACTGCACAACAAATTACACTTGTCCCTTATTTGGGGATCTGTGTGCGGCTCATGACTAATAAGCAAAGAATAAAACAAATGGTGATGGTCCACTTTTTCCTCATCAGTTTTAGTCCAATTTAATTGTAACTGCTGATGGAATTGTTTAAAACGAACTGTTTGGATTTTTTATGGGTGATCTATTGTGTGATATAAATGTCCTGGAGTCTTATTAATGATAAAAAGGATTTTAAAATAATTCAATTTAACAATGTAATAAACAGGGGTATTAATGATTGTGATACTTGCTATCTTCTAATTCCCCTGCATTGATCTTGATGTTATGGAAAAGTTTTTGGTTGATAACTTTCTGCTTTATAAACAATTCAACATGACATGATTTGCAGTTACTTAACCCTCTATGGAACTAATTATGAAATCACATCTAGAGAAAAATAAATTACATTATATTTTACATATATTTAAGACAAAAATCAGAAATTAGAGTGCCGTTATTTATAACTAACTTTGTCCCATTAGGGTAAATTATTTTTGTAAATTGTCTGAAACTTCACACACACATTCAATTGCATTTTCGCTATCTGAAAAGCAGTGTTTCAAAAGCTTTAAAAACCTTTATTAACATTCCATTTCATCTTGTGCTGCTATATTTAATTTGGAACTCACATGTGAAAATGTCAAAACAAATTCAGATGCAACTTCACTGCCTGACTTAGAAGTGAAACCCATAGACTGTAAAAAAAAATATGGATGTAGTGTCCGTGACGTCACCCAGATCTTAAGAGAATTTTGAAGCGTAAAGTCGGCCGTTGCCATCTTGGCATCACGTCATCGCGTGTCACTCCCGGATAACAGAAAATGTGCAAAGAGGTAGGACGTGGCTAGACCTGAGGTGACGTGGTGACTAACAGACAGCAGACAAACGACAATCCACCTGTCACTCAAAGTGGCCACGCCCTTAATTATGCAGAACTTTAAGGGTTTATATAATGTAAACGAATGAGTTATAAAAAAATTCACCCCCCTCACAGTTGTCATGAAAGGGCAAAATTAGCCATATAGACCAAAACCACAATTTGTACCAGGCTGTAAACATGTTTTTTTTTCTGCTGTAAAGTTTGGCATTTTAACATGGGGCTCAATGAGATTCTGCTCCCTTCTGGAGCCTGTCCCTAGCGGCCAGTCGATGAATTGCAGCTTAAGTCACTTCCGTATTGGCTTCAAGAGAAACTGCGGGAGGTTGCCGCTTGGTGAAACCATGTCTTAGTGTTTTAAAAAACACACACACACACAAAATCTTTAACATTGTTTCTTTCTTGGAATTCAAACTCAATGATTGTAGCATGAGTGAAAATCAACAAGACTCCTCTTTTTCAGCTCTACACTAACTCGATTTTGACCTGTTTGATCATCATTTTTGGAGTAGCTATCCCTACTCGCCAGTGTAGTAAGGCCAATAGGCAGTGGCATCTTTCCTGACCTCTGGTTGTATGGATCACATTTTCCAAACTGGCATAGGATAATGTACCCAAATGCCTGACCTCCACAACTTTCTATGACTTATTCTTCATCTCTGCCATCACCCTCACTGCTTCTATCCTCCTTGGTCTTCAACTTCTTCCTTTCTTACTACGACTTCATTTTCTGATGCACTGCCGTCACTATCATCATGAATACTTTCTGAAAAAGTGACAGCTTTTCCGCTCTGTCTTCTATAAAACATACAAACATCAACCTAAAACAAAAAGGCTATTATACTGCCTACCAGTACTGAACAATAGTGCCAGCTTCACTGAAAATATGTATCCTCTAAAAAGGACTGTCATTTATTCATGTCGCACAGATTTTTTGGTCTTTGAGTTATTGATTTTGCAAAACGTGCATTGAAAAAATGACCAAAAACACGCATTTGGATGCACAATTTGTATGAATTTATATGCATGCTAAAATGAATTCATTGTGATGCCTTTGCATGTGCTAATGTGTCCTTCACTTCCTTGATGCCAAAAAAGTCAAGCACATGGCACATAGATATTAAGGTTACACTTTATTTTAAGAAGGTGTCATTGTTACAGTGTAATTATTTATTTCAGTACTGAGTAATATTAATTAACATTAACATGTACTTACTATAGAGTTAGGGTAGGATTAGGGTTTGGTTGAGGGTTAGTTGCACAGTAATTATGCATAATTTACTGTTTTTCTGTAGTACGTACATGTAACCAGGGGCATAGCACAAGATCCCGGGCCCTATGCATAGGCAGTCCTGATGAGCCCCCATGTTCCATGTTAAAATATATTCTAGACTTTTCAAAGGCCCTCTCTCCCCTGGGGCCCTGGTAATCAGTCCCCCAGTCCGACGCCCCTGCATGTAACATGTGTGACAAGGACACTGTAAAATAAATTGACTGATTTTAATTTTACTGGCTGAAGGGGATGCCATATGGTATTACTAAAATTTAGGGTTTTTTTTTTTTTTTAGAAATAGTGCATACTAGCATGTTAAAATGTGTATTCTTTAACCACATGTAATATATAGTGAATAAGAACTGGCATTTGTACAGCAAATTTCTTTTTGAAAAAAGCTAAATATTATCATAAGCTTCACTCTTTGCTTCAGTGACAACCCCCAAAACTCCACCATATATGACAGAAAAACTGCAAAATCCCAACACAGCACAACATTAAATATGAATAAGTTTATGCTTTTTTCATCTTGCATAAAACCACATAAAGTAACACTTAATTTAAACATTTACTCACCACATCCAGTCCCACGCAATGCACGCTGACTATAAATCCTCCATCCAGATTCTTAACGCAGACGGAAATTATTCATATGGGTCCAACACAAATGGATTATGTAAACCACTTCTTGGATTGTGACAAAATATTCAAGAATTGTATTACCATTGCTCAGTTGAATTAAAGGGATAGTCCACCCAAAAGTGAAAATTCTGTTCTGTCTTTTTCTTCTGTGGAACATAGAATAAGATATTTTGAAGAATGTTGGCAACCAAACAGTTTTGGTTCACATTGACTTGTTTTGCTGTAGCAAAAGAAAGTCATTTGAGTTTGGAATGACTTGAGGGTGAGAAAATGATGACAGAATTCTCATTTTTGGGTGGACTATCCCTTTAAGTAGAAAAACATGACAGATGAAAAAGTGCATGGGACAAATTAGATTTTTATTGTGGGATGTACATGCCCCCACGCTTATTCTTCACCCTAAGAAAACTGTTCTTGTTAAAAACAAACCCAAGGGCAAATCACAGAAGTTGTTATATATTACAGTGCAGCATCTAATGCTCTCTCTCTCTCTCTCTCTCTCTCTCTCTCTCTCTCTCTCTCTCTCTCTCTCTCTCTCTCTCTCTCTCTCTCTCTCTCTCTCTCTCTCTCTCTCTCTCTCTCTCTCTCTCTCTCTCTCTCTCTCTCTCTCTCTCTCTCTCTCTCTCTCTCTCTCTCTTTCTTTCTCTCTCTGTTTGATCCACAGATTCTGATCAAGCGGGAGATGGCGATGATGTTTGAGTTTGCCTACGCCTGCTTACATGCACACTGAAGTGTCTGAAGTCTTCCTTTAGCACAGCTTGAGCACTATCCCTTTCCAACACATAAGAGGACCAAAGACTGCTAAACAGGGATTGACCTGCAAAGTGCCCAGATCTTTCCTCACCATGGCTCAGAAGTCAACTCATTTCAGAGGTCACGGCCCCTCCTGGCCGCTTCATCTCACTCTACTGCTGCTTCTATTAGCCAGGACACCCCAGGCCTTGGCTATCCCAGGTTACAACACTGACATCTCCAAGAAGGAGATCATAATCGAGGGGGATCTGGTGATTGGAGGCCTGTTTCCTGTTCATCAAAAAGGGGAGGGGGCTCAGGACTGTGGCCGTATCAATGCACAGAGAGGGATTCAGAGACTGGAGGCAATGCTGCTAGCCCTGGACGAGATCAATCAAGATGATCAGCTTTTGCCCGGGGTAACGTTAGGTGCCCACATTCTGGACACTTGCTCTAAGGACACGTACGCGCTGGAGCAGTCGCTTGAATTTGTGCGCGCTTCGCTTACGAAAGTGGACGATAGTGAGTACACATGCCCGGATGGATCCTACGCCATCCATGACGATGTTCCGCTCGCAATCTCCGGAGTGATTGGAGGCTCCTACAGTGATGTATCCATACAGGTAATGATTCCCGTCTCCCATTTTAATTGTGTTAAAAGTGTTTATTCATGTTTGTTTGTTTTCTTCAAGCAACATTTCTTGATAATCAGATTATATGTCGTGATGTAGCGAGCCATAAATGTGCATGAGGATTCATTTGCATGTATATTGTGTTTATCATTCAGCCACCCAGCAGGCACAGTACGTCAATGTGACGTCAGTCAGACGTCATATTTTGGTTGGAATAAGCACCACACTGTAAAAAATTAATATTATTAATCGTAAAAAAGGTTAAAATGTGTGGCAGCACATTAAATCTCTGAAGATCTCAGCAGAGGACAAACAGCATTACCAGCTTCACACATTAGAGGTTTAGAATAGTTCAGTCTGACGTCACCATTATAGTGATCAGTGTTTAATTTAGTTGGGTAGTTTGACTTGACTTTTTAACGTTAGTTTTTCTCTGGCTGCTGTAACTGTGTTTGTTACGGCAAGAAACGCAAGAGAAAATGTGATCAGATGATATTGTCTTACTTGATGATAAAGATATGATCATCATACAGTGGTCTATTTCACTGATGTCATCCAGAATATAATCTTTTGATACATGATCATTTTGTATTATTAGTTATAGCAAGCCTGTAATTCTACATTGTCCACTAAACATTTTGATCTCCAGCATCTATTAGACTCACTCAGACATCAATAATCTGTATATGAATCTCAACAACGGTGACATGCTTCATGCCACAATGCATTCTGGGAGCCATTGACTAGTTTTGTATGAAGCACCCAGAATGCATTGCGGCATGAAGCATGTCACCGTTATTGAGATTCACAATCCCTCAGATTAGAACACTGCTGAACAATCACAGGACTTTTACAATCAATAATGAGAATTAATAACATAATATCTAAACAAATAATAGACTCTGAATATGATCAGTGAATCAAACACTATATGATGATCATATCTTTATCATCATCAAATAGCTGACATCATCTGATCACAATTTCTCTTGCAGTTCTTGCCATAACAAACACAGTTACAGGAGCAAGAGAAAAACTAATATTAAAAGGCCAAGAGTCAAACTGCCCAACTAAAGTGAACACTGATCACCATCAGGGTGACTTGAATTGTCAACAAAACATTAACATCTAAACCTCTGTTAATTCTCAATAAGAACTTCTGTAGATGCCTGGATCTGTAGATGACAGAAATAAAGTCAATCTGGTTAGAAATAAGTGAAGCTGGTAATAAGTGTACTTTTTTGGGGGTGTGTTTATTCTAACCAAAATTCAACGTCTGCCCAACGTTGGAGCTTGACATCAAACAAATGTTTGATTTGACAAATTTCATCCAAAATTCAACGTCTGCCCAACGTTGCAGCCTGCAACCTGCCCAACCTGACGTCACATTGACATACTGTGCCTGCTGGGCATATGCATAAGCCTGCAGTATAGTTCACTTAACCCTGTAAAGCCAACTGTATCATATTTAATACGCAAATTTCTAAGGCTTCTAAATTATCAGCAAAAACGAAAAAGCCTTTTAGTAATTCTTAAACTGTCCACCTTCAGGTCGTGGTATGTCTTTTTGCTGTAAAATATTTACTGACTTTTATCATTTAAATATAAGAATAAATGTTATATTGTTATGTTAGATGAATACTTAATGGTCTGAAGCAACTTAAGTTTACTTCATTATCCATAAATAAACCATAAATGATGTTAAAATGTGAAGCATCAAATAGGATACAGGCTTTTGAGGAACGTTTATAATAATGATACTCAACAAAAAAATGTTTTAGATTGTTTAAAGGTTCAATAAACTGTTCCAGTAATTTACAGGGTTATGCAAACAAGAAGACAATAGATGTTTTTGCAATAGCACTGAAAATACCTCCAGACAAAGAAATCTCTTCAGACAAAAGAAGCGTCTCTCCGAGCAACACACTGTTGTGTTTAATTCTTCAGTGTTTTTAACAAATCGTTTCTAAATGAATCAGGATTTTTGAACAAATTGGTTAAATGAATGATTCAATGACTCATTCAAAAAGGCCGTATTATTGCCAGATTAATCAGCATTTTTGAGTTAGTCGGTTGAATTAATCACAGTGAAAGACAAGGGATGCATTTGAAATGGCATACTTCCCCATAGGTGAAAAAACAGTACGTGACAAAAGAAGTATGTCCGAATTCACAGTACTCATAAAAGAGTAGACCTGTGAATGGCAGTGAAGCGGCGCAACTGATGCTAGTATGTCACATGATAATGACAACATGGCGAATGAAGTGTGTCCAAATTACATTCCTACTACACACATTCATACTATATAAAACATACTTTTGTAGCATTCACAAAGAAAGCACTTATTCAATATACTGTACCTACACAAGAGAGTATGCCATTTCGAACGCAGCCAGATGCAACCAGACACACGCAGTTTCCTTCCTGAATGAATTAGAGTTTTGAATGAATTGGTTAAATAAGAGATTCACTGACTCACTCAAATAGACAGTATCTTGCAGCCACCTACTGGCATAACACTGTAACTTGCAGAAAAAGTTACAGAAAAATCCCTAGCATAACAGTTTTTTTTATTTTTTATTGCTTAGATATGAAAAGTGGTACTTGGGGCCCACTCAATGAAACCATCCACTCATATACCAAATCTTTAGACCAAGTCTGCAAAACTACAGTTTGAATTTGTAAAACAAACTTTTTGCAAAAGTCTAAACACAGTTCTCTACATTACACACATAATTCAAAGCTAACAGCTCTTTTGTTTAATTTTGGAAACACTGCCATTTAAATGCCACACTCATTTACTGATTGCCTACACCCAATGATCGTGTGTGAAAACACTCATACATAATTTGTTCACTTAGAAATCTCTTGAGAAAGAAATAAATTAATTTTAACCCCTTGCATTTCTGTTTATCGTGTAAATATATACCGTTATATACTATTGTGTAATATATATTATGTATATATATTCACAAATAAGTATGTATGTTTATATATTTCTATGTATAAAGTATGTGTGTATATTCATATACGTACATGCATGCACACACACACACTCACACACACACACACACACACACACACACACACACACACACACACACACACACACACACACACACACACACACACACACACACACACACACACACACACACACACACACACACACACACACACACACACACACTTTACACTAAAACACTTTACACAATCAGATTGTTTCAAAGCAGCTTCACAATAGTAACAAATTCAAATTCTGACTTAAAGTAGCTCTAACTTGTCAAAAGTTTTTCAGCTCAAGTCAGTTCAGTATTGATTCAGTTCAGTTCCATAACTGTGTAAAATGAATCAGTTGTGCATACATACTGTATATACAGTGTATTTGTGTATTTTGGTGTGTATGTGTAATACCCTTTTTAGAAAAGTGTTTACTTTTGCAAGTAATGTTTGACGTTTTGCATGTTGTGTGTGTGTTTTGTGTGTAGAATTTTGAGGAATGGAGCCATAGTTTCAAGAACTGTGTTAGCATTTTTTTTTTAACTGTAATGCACAGACTGACAGTAATTATCTATATTAATTAGTGAACATAACGTCTCGGTTACGTATGTAACCCTCGTTCCCTGAAGGAGGGAACGGAGACGCCACGTCGGAGTACCGACGAATAGGAATCTCGCTCGCGAGAGCCAATCTACTTAGAGTGAAACTAAATGAGCCAATGCACATTGGCATGCAATGATTGCACCAGGTGTTCATGCCACGCACCGCGGGTATAAATGAGACACAGGTGCTTGCATCAAATCAGCCTTTTGCTGAGGAGCCGAGTAGGTAGCCGGCACCCCAGCAGGGTACAGAGGACATGGCGACGGGACGTGGCGTCTCCGTTCCCTCCTTCAGGGAACGAGGGTTACATACGTAACCGAGACGTTCCCATTCAGTCGGTCACTCTCGACGCCACGTCGGAGTACCGACGAATAGGAATCCCTACCAAAGCGCCATGGCTGCGGAGCCCACATCGTACCCCGAAGGAGTTATGTAGGAGTACAGGCTGAGCCGTAGCCCGTGACCGAGAGAGAGGGGGCTCAATCCCATTGAAGGGAAGGCTCTCCCAACTCGTTTTCACAGCTCGTGAAAGCTCTGATATTTCCGCACGCAGGACATGGGCATCTGCAGCTTTCACCGAAGTGAAGCGGACGCCATTGAACCTGGGGGGGTGCCGGCCGATCGCATAGCCGAGCCTGATGGTCCGAATGAGCCAACGAGACGGACTGCGGAGCTTTAGCCAGGCTCGCAGAGACCGTGCAAGCGGGACCATAGGGACCACTGGCGTACCCACCGTGGGGCAGCGAGATGGAATGCAGGTACCAGGCTGGGGCGGCTGTCTCGTGGAGGCGGCCCACAGCGGGGTGTGAGTGTGCTGTGCAACACTTACCTGATTCCACCTAAGGGCAGGAGGGACGCGGGGAGGACGTCCACTGCTGCCTGCTGGCGAGGGGGGAGGATGAGTGTGGTCCGGCGTTTGACCGGCCATCACTCTCCGCACCCCCTTGGGACCCAGAGATGGAGGAAATTGCTCTTTTATTGAAAATTTGGGTACCGCTGGTGCTGGGACCAGCGGCGGAACAGAAACAAAACGGAACATAAGATTCTCCACCCAGATGTGACTGATCGCCTCAGTCTGCTTCTGTGCGGCCGAGAACTGTTGGGCGAAGTTCTGGACCGCGTCGCCGACACGGGGACACGGGGGAATTAAGGAACCTGATCTTGTTGGTTTCCCGCATGTCAGCCAGACATAGCCAGAGATGGCGCTCCTGGACCACCATAGTGGACATCGCACGACCCACTGCCTGCACCGTAACCTTCGTCGCACGAAGCGCGAGGTCCGTTGCGGTTCTCAGTTCTTGGAGAACTGCGGGATCGTGACCACCCTCGTGCAAGGTCTTCAGTGCCTGGGCCTGATGGACCTGCAACAACGCCATAGCGTGTAAGGCGGAGCCTGCCTCTCCACAAGCCTGGTAGGCTTTCCCGATCAGATCGGAAGAGTACCTACAGGCCCTGGAGGGGAGACACGGGTTCCCCCTGGAAGTGGAGTTAGGGCACAGTTGCATAGCAACGGCCCATTCCACGGGAGGAACCTGCGTGTATCCCTTTGTAGGTCCGCCATCGAGGGTGGTGAGGGAGGAGGATCCACTAGGCCGGTTTCGGGCAGTAAAAGGTGCCGTCCACGACCTAGTGAGCTCCTTGTGCACTTCCGGGAAGAAAGGAACCGGGGTGGGGCGCTGAGAACCAGCACGGGCCACCCCGAGATACCAATCATCCAGCCTCGAGGGTTCGGGACACGGTGGAGGGTTCCACACGAGCCCGACTCTCTCGGCGGCCCGGGAAAGCATGGCCATCATTTCCGGATCGGTATCGGGCACAGCGAATCTTCCCGAAGGAGCCCCCTGCGCCGACACGTCATCTCCAGAAAATTCTGACCCTCCCTCCGATGCACCGATGGACATCTGGTCGTCGGGGGGAGCCCCGAAGGATACAGTTGGTGCACATCTCGTGGATGGCCCAGCCCGTTCCAACGGAAGCTCAACTGGCTGCAGAGTGCGTGAGGAGTGAGGGTTCCCCGGGGGTTGGTTCCATGGGGGATGCGCACTCACCGTAACCCTCAAATCACCCGCGCTACTGCCTGAAGTAACCCTTTGTGGGGGGTTAGATCGAGGCAGAGGCACGGGGACTCCGCCCCTTGCGAGACGGAGTCTAGACCGCAACTCTGAGATGGTCATGTTCCCGCAGTGAGAACATGAATCATCCACCAGCGCTGCCTCAGCGTGCTGAACGCCCGAACACGAGATACAGCGCTGGTGACCATCCCTCGGTGACAGATAACCACCGCATCCAGAAACGCACAGAAAGAATGTAATCTTGAAAAAGACGCAAGCTCTTTCTGTGTTGCTCTTTTAGAGGATCGCTCTCCTTGGTGCTGAAGCACGCAGGGGGGAGGGGTCGCGGCGACACAGTCAGGGAATAGTGCAGCCTAACGTGCGCGCTCTCTCTCACCGGACGCTCTCTACCAGCCGTGAGAACGGCTTTTTAGCGCTCTCCACCAGGCGCACCGAACCAGCTGTGAGAAAAGCCCTTGTGTTTGCTCTCACGAGCAAAAAAGAGAGATGATCGTAGAACCACATGACCCGCTGCTGTGCCGTCACACCAACACCGACTGAAGAGCGCTTCCAAAAGGGCAGGCTTCCAGTCAGGACTGTGAAGTAGGTGAGTGATGTCTAGCATAACCAGATACCACTCGGCTCCGAACAAAAGGATGATTTGATGCAAGCACCTGTGTCTCATTTATACCCGCGGTGCGTGGCATGAACACCTGGTGCAATCATTGCATGCCAATGTGCATTGGCTCGTTTAGTTTCACTTGAAGTAGATTGGCTCTCGCGAGCGAGATTCCTATTCGTCGGTACTCCGACGTGGCGTCGAGAGTGACCGACTGAATGGGAACTAGGTATATTTAAAAATCTCACTTCTGTGGGTTTATACTGTAGCATTTAATAAGACAAATTTTAAAAAGAGAAAATAGTGGTGGTGTCTGGCTACCTGTCATCCATATGCTCAACCCATCCAATTTGCCACCAACCATGTGGCGTTTCCTGACACTTCCTGGGATGCCAGGAACAGACATGCTGCAGATGTTAGCTTTAAGGAATCAAGACAGTGACAGCTTGATTTACTCTCCACAGATCTGCTCTCTGAAGATCTAAATATATTAAAGAGAGAGAGAGAGTTAGAATGATAATTAGAAGAAAATGTCTAATATGCATGGACTGACTTGATCAACAATCCTGCTTTATGAAAGCTCCTGCACTAATGAAAGTTCGTCTACACTCTATCGTGAATGAATCAGACCGGAAGACAGAAGACACTATCGGAAATTTATTGCATTCCTGTTTAATTTAAATCTCATCTGGCTCTTTACATGCTCTCAATATGTCTTACACATTCATATCTGTCAAACATTCTGCCAGAATGCTCTTATCTCACAAGGGATGTTATAATTTAGATTTCGATTTATTTTCAGTTTGTCCTTCAGTTTGTGTAGTTTTTCTTAGTTTTCATTTGTGCATAAACTATGTAATGTTTAATGCAAGTGTGTTATAAAATTTGAAACCTTTATAGTATATTATGTATCATAAACTAAAAATTATTTGTGGCATTTTAGTTTAGTTTCAAACTACTAGAGGCGGGACATCAATTCTGTGGATTTTTGAGGAGGTGTAGTATTACTTTTCTAAGTTTAAAACAAATATATATATTTACACTGAAGGAGGCTCTTTTGACCAGAATCACATAGCAACATCTTACCAACCACCCATAACACCCTTGTATAGCGGAGGTGACTTTTGCAGGGTCAAAAACAAGTCACATTTTCTTCAAAAAATGTATTTAAAAAAAGATACTTCTTTCTTTATTATTGCAACATTCTTAAGCCGTCGCTTTTGGTGTGACAGGCAGTGTTGGGGGTAATGCATAACAAGTAACTTGAGTTACATAATCAGATTACTTTTTCAAAAGTTATGCATTACTTTTACATTTTCAACAAAATATCTGAGTTACTTTTTCAAATAAGTAACGCAAGTTACTTTTTTCATTCATTGACTGACAGCTCTCCTGTCCCATGTTGAGATAAATCGTGAGAAAGTGCAGAGGCGTTGTCAGCGTCAACTCAAAAACAGATTCAGTGCTTAAAATTTATAAAAAAGTGAAACGCAATCTCAGAATATTACACAAACCTGCAATAATTAAATATATTAAAATACACAAATATACTTTATGTATTTAATCTCACTTTATTAAGCCCAGCCCAGCCCAGGTGAGAAAAAATAACGCAAAAGTAATGTAACGCATTACTTTCCATAAAAAGTAACTAACACAATTAGTTACTTTTTTAGAGAGTAACTCAATATTGTAAAGCATTACTTTGAAAAGTAACATTCCCCAACACTAGTGACAGCTAATAAGGGTGCTTGTTAAGATCTACTGCAAATACCAATATATTTGACAATTTAAGCCTTACTGAACTGAAATAACAAGTTAATTATGTATCCCCCAATAGAAGAATGTTGGCTGATGAATGGAGGCTTTAAATAACACATTACAATCCATGGCAGTCGGATACATGCAACGTTTGGACTGAGTCACTTGGTGAGATGGAGACAGAGATAGGGAAATTTGTTCATTCTTAAGGATTCACAAGCATAATTACTGCAGTGCCCGCACAGGGACATGGAATGCATTAATAATGCAGAAAAAAAAACAGACAAGGAGGAAGAGAGAGTTGAGTGTAGGAAATTTTTTTTTTATCACCGTACAGAAATTTCCTTCCTCTACCTTTCGTTTGTACTCGAACTGTTGTTTCCTCTTTTCCCTATTAATTGTTTTTTATTGATATTGCTTATCTTCCTGTTCGTTATTATTTTTATGTTTTTTGCTGTCGTGTGTCTCACGCATATGTACACAGACACACACATGCACGTTTTTTTCCACTGATATGCTGTAAAGAGACACTTCGGGCAGTGGAGGGAGATCTTTTCTGGAGGGCTAGTGTGAGTGAGACTCATCTCACAGCTCTCTTCTAAAGCATGTCGCTGGGGAATCCCTGTTCCTGTGCCGTTTCCGCCACTTAGAACCATCATTTTTTTTAAAGAAATATTTTCTCCTAAAATGACAATTCTGTCATTTTCTTTATTCTGTGGGACATAGAATAGGGTATTCTGAAGAAAGTCTGAGCTGTTTTGTCCGTACAAATCAAAACATATTACCATCAAAGTCTCCCAGTAAAAAATAAATATACTAAAATGTATTTGAAAATTATTTTATTTCATTCTAAGTATACTGCAAATAATATTTATGTACTAAAAATACCTGTCTGTTAACTAATTTTATACTTACTGCACTTTAGTTATCCAAAAGTATTCCTGAGGTCCAACTAAAGATATATTTAAGTACTGTATATTTGATTGTATTAAAGTCTGTTGCGAGTATACTTTAGGTACACTTTAAATATCTTGCATTTAAAGATTATTTTGCTATACTTTTATACTATATTATTATACACTCATACACTCAATGCTGGGTTGAAAATAACCCAAGTTGGTTTGAAAATGGACAAACCCAGCGAATGGGTTAATTTAACTGGGTTAAAACAACCCATTCACTGGGTTAAAACAACCCATCCGCTGGGTTTGTCCATTTTCAACCCAACTTTATTTTGAATTACTGATAGTGAAATTTAAAAATTTCCTTAATAAGAAGGAAATGTTTCAGTAAGCGATATGTCAGTAAATATGTTAATAGATTTCTATGCTTTTGAAATAAATGTATTTCAAATGCATTTTGGTATATTTGTTTTCACTAGTTCTGTATTTTATGTACTTTATTCCCTTGGTTTTAATGCCATACATCACTTTCAATCTCAATCTCACCAAAATACACTCCCATTCAAAGTTTCCATAAAATGTTTTCTTAAATGAATATTTTTATTCTGCGAAGATGCCTTAAATTGATCAAAAGTGATAGTAAAGACATTTACGATGTTACAAAAGATTTATTTACAAATTCTGTTCTTTTGAACTTCAAAGAATCCTGGAAAAAAAAAGACCATGGTTTCTACAATAAAAAATGACATTAAATTAAATTAAGCAGAACAACTGTTTTCAACATTGATAATAATAAAAAATGTTTCTTGAGCACCAAATATGTCATGGGAATCCACGAGACAGATGAATAAAGTTATAAACACGTTTAATCACAGGTAAAACAAAAACAGGCAGACAGGCAATAGCACGATATGACTAAACCTAACGGTGACCGGACAAGGAGTGCGGGAGAAGGAAGTAGTGAGCACAAACAAGGATGATAATAGCACACAGCTCACAGATATGAAATAATAATGACCGTAACCAAGGAAACAGATGAGAGGCGGGAATCTGAACAAAGATACACGTGACAAATGAAAACAAACTGAAAGTCCATGAACTAAACCCGGGGTCTCCAATCTCAGTCCTGGAAGGCCACTGTCCTGCAGAGTTAAGCTCCAACCCCAAATAAACACACCTGTCCCAGGTATTCAGTGTCTCACAAGGCCCTAGTTAGACCCTGATTAGCTGGTTCAGGTGTGTTTATTTGGGGTTGGAGCTAAACTCTGCAGGACAGTGGCCCTCCAGGACCGAGTTTGGAGACCCCCGAATTAAACTAAAGATAATGGTGACAATATCGGCGTAAATGATTTCTGAAGGATCATGTGACACTGAAGACTGGAGTGATGTTTAAACAGTTATTTTAAACTATAATAATATTTCATAATATTACTGTTTTTACTGTATTTTTGATCAAATAAATGCAACCTTGGTGAAAGTCTTACCAACCCCAAAGTTTGAATTTTAGTGTAGAAATGTGTATTTAGTTAATATATATATTTTTAATTATGTTTAAGGACAAGGATAGAAGAACACTTCATTTCCCAGAATGCATTACCTGTGTCGAATTTCTTTTTAACTGAATTTCTCTTTTCAATTGAAACATTCCAATTCAATTGAAAGGGAGTCAATTTTGTATAACCCTGTAAACTATTTTCCTTCTTTTTATTCAGTAGTTTTCGCCTTTAGACATTTGGGTTATGGTGGTAAGGAATAAATATCCATTATACTGTACATTCCACATTCCCAAAATGCTCCTGAACGTTTTCTCGTGTCACACTATGAGCTGATAACTTTGTATCCATTCCTGAATTTTTAAGCTGTCATTTTTGTTCAGGGACGTATGACTGTGAAATGAGAGCAGGCTTGTTAAGGTGAGACTTGCTTGACAGCAGTATGAACTCACTGGTAGCTATGTGGAGTCGACTGAAACAGACGGGAGGTTGCTTCAGGTTTTTAGAGGTGCTCGTGTTAAAACTCCACTCTCTTTTATTGGCATTCTCTCCTGTGGAGCGATAAGAATGGCGGGCTTTGACAGCACAGACGCCAAGCTAAAGAAGCTTTTAGGGCATGAGAGCGAGCAAGAGGGAGAGAGTCTGATGAACGAGATGTAATTTTGGTTGAGGTCGGTATTTGGGGCCTTTCTCATAAAAAGTGCATGTCCTTGCCTGGCAGCTATTTATGGAGTTGCTGTTCTAAAGTGTCTGCTCCAAAGCACAGCCCCAACACCCTAAATCTGAAACATACATCATCTGCTTGACAGTACATCAAAGCTGAAGGCATGTCGACTGGTTTACAACGCAATATGTGGTTCCACAGACATCGCTCCAGAAATTTACATTCCTATACAGAAAGCACAAATGGCGTAACTGAGACGTCTGATGCTAAAAAATGCAGTAATTCCTGTTAATTATGGCCCATGAACATGCATTCAATTCATTCATTTGAATATTATGATGAGGTGAGACTAGTGACAATGCTCTGTCACACCTCACTTATCCTCTGCTCCCGAACAATGTCTTGTTCCACCTCATGTTCTTCCTCAAGCCGTCTTTTAGTGGTAGTCGATTCATAAGTTATGGCTTTATTTGTTGAGCTTTCTCTGTTTGAAATTGCTCAGACTATCTTTTGTATCCTTCATCAAACTTTGCACTGAATTATTGATTGTTTGCATGAAATGTGCTTGGCACTCATTTTAACACAGACCATTTTTCTTCCCCAATGAGCTTCCAGTTTCAATTAACTGAAATAAACTTTAAAGTCCCCCTGTGGTCAATAATTGTATCACTTAAAACTCATCTTTGATTAACAAAATTAAAAGTTTTTTTTTCCTGTGAATAGCTTCATTTAGTATACGTGGTATCATGAATATGCAAATTAGCCCCACCTCCACTCGCTCACACCAGCTCTGAGATCCACTCGTTCAACTTACAGCAGTAAACGCTGCACAATGCTATCGCTCTTTACAACGTTGGACACATAACGGTAATTAATATGATTAGCCTTTTGCTTGACTATCAAACAGCTAATAATGTTTTGCTAATGTTACACAAACCATGTTCCCATGCCATCTCAGAGTCAGACAGCTGCCTTCTAACTATCAGTATCCTTAGAAACGCTCTGAACAACTCAGAACGCCAGTGGAGAAAGACATAAAGTTCATCATAACATCGTTATATACATCATACACCCGCTATATTGCTAAATCTACCTGATTTGTCATATCAACAGAAAAATATATTTATATATTTATAGGGATAACCTGGCTTCTCTTGAGATGCCTCTGCCTCAGAATGGTCATAGTTAATGATATGCTAAAGCCCGCCCACACGTTGACGTGATTGGTTACGAGGTAGTTTTTGACGTCAGAAACACCAGCGATTTCAAACCGTGTTTTTGGGACACGTCTTTGGTTCACTGCTGTTTTAAAGAGAAAATACTCAGCAATGGTGTTGATATGAATTGCCATCCCCAAACTGTTCCCACAAAGTTGGGAGCATGAAATAGTCTAAAATGTCTCGGTATGCTGAAACATTAAGAGTTCCTTTCACTGGAGCCAAGCCCAACCCCTGAAAAACAACCCACACCATAACCCCCCTCCACCAAACTTTACACTTGGCACAATGCAGTCAGGCATGTACTGTTCTCCTGGCATCTGCCAAACCAAGACTCGTCCATCGGATTGCCAGACAGAGATTCGCCACTCCAGAGAACACATGTCCACTGCTCTAGAGCCCAGTGGTGGCGTGCTTTACACCACTGCATCCGACGCGTTGCGTTGCACTTGGTGATGTAAGGCTTGGATGCAGCTGCTCGGCCATGGAAACCCATTCCATGAAGCTCTCTACACACTGTTCTTGAGCTAATCTGAAGGCCACACAAAGTTTGTAGGTCTGTAGCTATTGACTCTGCAGAAAGTTGGCGACTTCTACACACTGTGCGCCTCAGCATGCGCTGACCCCACTCTGTGATTTTACGTGCCCTTTTTTAAGTTGCTGTTGTTTATTAGTGACAACATTTGTGGCAACCTATCACGGTACCACAGTATCACTGAGCTCCTGAGAGTGACCCATTCTTTCACAAATGTTTGTAGAAGCAGTCTGCATGCAGGTGCTTGATTTTATACACCTGTGGGCATGGAAGTGATTGGAACACCTGAATTTAATGATTTGGAGGGGTGCCCAAATACGTTTGGCAGTATAGTGTATAAACAACATTAAACACTTGTTCCCTTTCAGTCGGTCACGTTCGACGTACGTCGGACGTCACAGACGAATTGGGATCACTTCAGGGAGCCCCTATCAGCTTCGAGATATAGTGAACAGGCCAATGGGCCATTGTCGTGTGAGATTTGCATCTCGCGCTCCGCCCGCACTGTGGGTATAAACAGGAAGCGAGAGCAGTGCATTATTGTCATTCACTTTGGAGCCGAACAGCGTTGATGAAGCAAGACTGCTTCTCTAAAAGAGAGCCTATATACAGAGAGAGATACTCCAGAGAACGAGAGGGACGTTTTGTGTTGGTGAAAAGGCACAATCAGCTCGACCACGTGCTCACCGCTGCATCAGCATAACAAACTGCTGTTCTCACTGCAACTGTCGGTTTGGTGAGGGCGTTTGTCTCAGTGAGTGCAGACACAGGACTGCGCTATCTCCTGTGTGCTGCCACGGTCTTCCCCTGGGTGCTTCAGCACGGTTGAAAGAGCGTTTCCTCACAAAAGAGCAACACGGTGTGACACTGCGTCTTTTTCAAGACGTCATTCCACCCGTGCATTTCTGGATGCGGTTGTTTCATGTCCTGACGGCCACGATCCCTCTCGCACAAACATGTTGAGACTGCATTCGTGGGTGATCCGTGTTCTCTCAGGGGAACGGGATCAGGGCGTGTGCCGTCTAGCTGCCGGGTGATGCGTGGTCGAGACTATGAAAAATACGTGGTCAAGACTATGAAACCTCAAACGGGGTTGAGCCCCTTTGCTTATACCCCGATCTAGTTTCTTTTCTGGTGCACCAGAAAAGGGGCTACTTTGGCTGATAAACCTGGGTGACCTGAGGTTTACAGTGAGGCTTCCACCGCTGATGTACATCTCCGTGGGCCCCCCACTATCGATGCGAGCAAGCATGTTGAGACCGTGTTCGTGGGTGGTCTATGCTCTCTCATGAGAGCATAACACTTCGGCGCGTTGTTCATCTTGCCTTTTTCATAAGGTCTTGAGTGTTCAGCGCGCCGTGTGCCGTCTCATGGCCACGCCCACTATCTCACATGCCTGCTGGTAGCTTACAGATGGGATTGCTGGTCCTTAAAAAAAGAAAGAAAAAAAAAGGATCTAGCGTTTCATTTGGGGCTCTAGCAGAGGACATGTCAATTGCTGCATTGGGGAGAGGGCTGTTATATGTTGGAAATGGTGATGCTGAGATTCCCACTATAATAGTGGGTGCTCATGCTGAATCAGATTCATACTTGACAGCCATGCTTTCCCGGGTGTCTGAGGCGTAGTCTAATGCGTAAATCGCCTTGCCCGCCCCTTGCCTTTTCCCGGATGTGCATTGGAAGGCTTTGGCATTGTGGGACTATTTGGTGCCAAAATATGGAACACCAAAAGGGCCATAATCTGTATAAAGTTTTCCTCTCTCACTACCCTCATCGGTGGGTGGCAGTGCCACTGGCAGGCCACCTCTGCCCTGCTTAGTGCACAAGGGTAGTTCTGAGCCAAGGTTAAGCTGCACACAGCGCTGGCCCTTGGCCAGACGATGTCCACCCTGGTCCAGAAACACCATTGACCCGGATTTGGTCAGGAGCTGCTCTTCCCCCTGAGGAGGGCTGGGTGGAAAACCATTGGTAATTCTGTTCTGCCACTGGTGTTAAAAACAGCCAGTGATACCCAAATTCTTAATTCCAATACCTCTGGGTTCGGGAATGGCAGCGTGTGATGCTACAAAGCCTCGCCGCTCTCGTTCCCCTCCCCACAAGAGGGCGAGAATGGCAGTGTGTGTGACACTACAAAGCCTCGCTGCTCTCATTCCCCTCCCCACAAGAGGATGAGAATGGCAGTGCGTGTGATGCTACAAAGCCTCGCCACTCCCATTCCCCTCTTCTCAGCGGTGCGAGGATGACAGTGTGTGACGCTATGCCTCGCCGCTCTTGTTCCCCGCTGAGGAAGGAGGTGAGGCAGGCCGTGTGCGACGCCACAAAGCCTTGCCACGCTCAGCCCCACCTTCAATTGGAGAGTGCACTTGCCGGTGTACGACGTTCCCATGCGTTGTGTCTGGCTGTGGGGATGCACATAAGTGGCCTTCCCACACTCGCACACACTCGTTCGTCTGGCGCTCCCCCAAGCTCAGGGGCGTTCACTTCACCTCCGTGTCGAAGGAGGATGCCCCTGTGCTCCAGGCGGAGATTGCAGTCCTACTGGCGTAGGACATGATAGAGCCGGTCCCTCCAGCCGATTTGAAGTCCGGGTTATACAGCCCATATTTCATTGTACCCAAGAAAGCGGCGGGTTATGGCCGATCTTGGAAATTCTTGAATCGGCCCCTTAAAGAAATGCTGTTCAGAATGCTAAACGCAGAAACGCATCTTCAGGTGCATCCATCCCCAAGATTGGTTAGCAGCGATCGACCTGAAGGACGTGTACTTTCATGTCTCGGTTTTCCCTCGACGCAGACCATTCTTATGCGTTGTGTTCGAGGGACGGGCACATCAGTACAGAGTCTTACCCTTCAGACTGTCCCTGTCGCCCCGTGTCTTCACGAAAGTCGCGGAGGTGGCCATTGCTCCCATGAGAGGGCATTGGGCACCTCAGCCGGTTGGGGTTTCAGGTCAAGGGAGAAAAGAGCAAACTCTGCCCCACGCAGAGGATCTCTTTTCTCTGTACGGAGCTGGACTCGGTCAGTCTGACAGCACCCCTCTCCAAGGAGCGCATCCAGTCTGTGTTGAACTGCTTGAACTCATTCAAACGCAGGACAGCGGTACCACTGAAACATTTTCAGAGGCTCCTAGGGCATATGGCATCCGCAGCTGCAGTAACGCCGCTGGGATTGCTTCATATGAGAGCGCTTCAACGCTGGCTACTCGGCCGAGTCCCGAGATGGGCATGGCACAGCGGAACCCTCCGTGTCCAAGTGACACCGAGATGCCGCCAAAACTTCAGCCCGTGGTCGGACCCTTCATTTATTACGGGCAATAGTGCCTCTAGAACAAGTGTCCAGGTATGCTGTTATCTCCATGGATGCCTCATCCACCGGCTGGGGCGCCATGTACAACGGGCTTGCAGTTTCGGGTCTGTGGACGGGGCCTCAACTGCAATGGCATATCAATTGCCTGGAGTTGTTAGCAGTTCGTCTTGCACTCAGCCGCTTCAAAGAGCCGCTCAGAGGCAAGCACGTTCTGGTCCGTACGGACAGCACGGCGGCCGTTGTGTGCGTCAAAGAAAACAGGGTGGTCTACGCTCCCGTCGCATGTCACAACTCGCCCGCCATCTCCTCCTCCTCTGGAGTCAGAAGCATCTGAGGTCGCTTCATGCCATTCACATTCCGGGCCTGCTCAATCGTGCAGCCGACGAGCTCTCATGTCAGCAAGTGTTCCCGGGAGAGTGGAGACTCCATCCCCAGGTGGTCCAGCTGATCTGGAGTTGCTTCGGGACCGCACAGGTAGACCTGTTTGCCGCCCCGGACACGACCCACTGCCAGTTGTTTTATTCCCTGACCGTCGGGACCCTCGGCTCGGATGCTCTGGCACACAGCTGGCCCCGGGGTCTACGCAAATATGCGTTTTCCCCAGTGAGCCTTCTTGCACAGACACTGTGCAACGTCAGGGAGGATGAGGAGCAAGTCCTGTTGGTTGCTCTGTATTGGCCCAACCAGACTTGGTTCCCGGAACTAGGCTATTCGTGACAGCACCTCCTTGGCCCATTCCTCTGAGGAAGGACCTCCTGACTCAGAGACGGGGCACCCTTTGGCACT
The DNA here is from genome assembly GCA_023566225.1 of Romanogobio albipinnatus. NCBI lineage: Eukaryota > Metazoa > Chordata > Actinopteri > Cypriniformes > Gobionidae > Romanogobio > Romanogobio albipinnatus. Next base: position 13,545,823 of record CM042250.1, read on the forward strand.
CGCGTCCGGACCTCTGGAAACTCCATGTCTGATCTCAGGACGGGATGCAGAAGGTTCTAGGTGGCCTGCCACAGAATGTGGTAGACACCATCACTTCCGCTAGAGCTCCCTCTATGAGGCACCTCTATGCATTGAAGTGGAACCTGTTCGTCGATTGGTGTTCTTCTCGCTGAGAAGACCCCCGGAGATGCTCGATCGGTTCAGTGCTTTCCTTCCTACAAGATGATTTAGAGCGAAGGCTGTCTCCTTCCACCCTCAAAGTTTATGTTGCCGCTATTGCCACAAACCATGACATGGTAGATGGTAAGTCTGTTGGGAAGCACGATCTGATCGTCAGGTTCCTGAGGGGGCGAGAAGACTAAATCCGCCTCGCCCTCCCTCTATACCCTCTTGGGACTTAACTCTGGTGCTAACCACACTACAGAGCCCACCCTTTGAGCCTTTGCAGTCGGCAGAGTTTAAAATCCTGTCTCTAAAGACAGTACTCCTGACTGCATTGGCCTCTATGAAGAGGCTAGGGGACCTGCAGGCATTTTCGTTCAACTAGTTTGGGCCTGGTAACTCTCATGTAATCCTGAGACCCCGGCCTGGATATGTGCCCAAGGTTCCCACCACTCCCTTCCGGGACCAGGTGGTGATCCTGCAAGCGCTGCCTTCGTAGGAGGCAGACCCAGCCCTAGCTTTTCTCTGTTTGGTCCGTGCCCTGCGGACTTACGTCGACAGATCGCAAAGCTTCAGGACCTCAGACCAGCTCTTCATCTGTTACGGAGGACAGCAGAAGGGAAAGGCTGTCTCCAAGCAGAGGATGGCCCACTGGATAGTGGATGCCATCGTCTTGGCGTATGAAACCCAAGACGTGCCCTGCCCGCTCGGGTTAAGAGCCCACTCCACTAGGGGTGTTGCTTCTTCCTGGGCGTGGCGCCTTGCTGACAGATATTGTAGAGCTGCGGGCTGGGTGACACCTAACACGTTCGCTAGATTCTATAGCCTGCATGTAGAGCCGATAGCTTCCCGTGTGCTCGCTTCCCATAGTCAGTAACACCGGAGTGCCCGTTCTCGAGTTTCGGCTTGCTGCGCCATCCCCTTCCCCATGGAACGGATACGTGCGCTTATCTGCTCCAGTCGAGTTCCCCTAAGGATAGGCGAACCCTGAAGAGTCTATCTTTCCCTCGGCAGAGCTCCTCTGCCGTCCCAGTGCGGTGTTGTTCTCCCGTCGTAATTGGCCAGAGCCACCCCTGGGACTTCCGTATGTTGCACTGCCCAAGGCCAGTCCATACGTGTATTCTCCACATGGTAACTCCCTCCGGGCATGATGTGGCTTCCGCAGTGGCCCTCCGGGCACGCTTCCCAGCGTTATCCAGTCTGCTGAGTGGGTCTTGCGGAACAGCAGTGTGACTCTCCCTGCATGAGTTTCCCGCCCGGAACAGACGGGGTCTGAGGGGCTCTTCGCTGGGCGCTGGAAGTGGTAGTAACTGTGGCGTTTTCCAAAGGGATCCCAATTCGTTGGTGACGTCCGACGTACGTCGAACGTGACCGACTGAAAGGGAACATCTTGGTTCCGTATGGTTACCCTCATTTCCTGAAGGAGGGAACGGAGACGTACGTCCCGTCGCCACAGTTGCTGTACCATCACTGCATGGCCGAGTCACTAGTTCGGCTCTTCCTGTTTATACCAGCAGTGCGGGGCGGAGCGCGAGATGCAAATTTCGCACACCAATGGCCCATTGGCCTGATCTCTATATCTCAAAGCTGATAGGGGCTCCCTGAAGTGATCCCAATTCGTCTGTGACGTCCGACGTATGTCTCTGTTCCCTCCTTCAGGGAATGAGGGTTACCATACGTAACCGAGACGATTTTTACTAACATTCATTTCTTAATGTTCTCTGAATATTCAAAGCATCCAGTTTTTTTTAAATGGTTTAAAGGCTATGCAAACGTTAACGGAACATGTCATCATTTTGCAAAAATCATGGGAATGTTACTTTTTAATGTTCTCTGAACGTTCTGAAACAATGAGTAACATTTAAAAAAAAAAAAATTTTAAACCTTCCATGAACGATGTATAAATAATGTTTTTGAGAACATTATTAAAGACCAGATAACTTTAAACAAATATTAATTTTACTGGAAGAAAGTTTGTTCATGACTTTGAGAGAACCTTGCCAGAATGTTAGGCAAAGTTTGAAGAAAGTTCCCTGAGCACTGGACAAAAAAATATACTTTTGTATTTCACTAGATAAAAAAAGACTTTTCACCTGGCAGATGATATAACAGACATAAATCTTTTAGAAAATCATAGAGACTTGGGCTCTATTGATTTTGGGCCAATATGCAGATACCTAGCAACCTTTGTAAACACCAACTGCATAGCAAATGCCCTGCCAGCCACACAGAGTAGTTTTCCTGAATCTCTTTGTGTTGATCTCATTTCCCTGACAGCAGCAGTGAGAAAAGTTTGTTGTTTAATTAATTTTCTGGCCTTAGTCCTGCTGAAGATGCCCTGCTGGTTGGTCAAAACATCTCTGGTGATATATTAAGCTGACCTCACCACCTTCCTGTGATTCAGCTACTTTGTACCAGGGATTGATGCCGCTGGACAGAAGGCTTAACTTGGAAAACTCCCACCGGTGCCTTTGGCCTTCCTAATGAAGCTGCTTTTGCATGTGAACTATGAGCTCTGAACATCGTTTACTTTAGTTTCTTGATGATTCACTGCATAATTGGTATCTTATTTTATTTTGTTTCCTGGTCTAAAGTGTTTGCTTATGATTATTGCAATAATATAGGCCTACTGCTTTTTTTTTTTTTTTTATACAAATAAGAAGAGAAATTCAAGAGCACCACAAAGTACTCTATGGAAAGTTGTGGTTACAATGAGCTAAATCCTAAAAGGAACACACCAACTTTTTGGGACTTTAGCTTATTCACCGTATCCCCCAGAGTTAGATAAGTCCATAAATACCGCCCACCGCTAGCCTAGCTTAGCACAAAGACTGGAGGTAAACGGCTCCAGCTAGCCTACTGCTCCATAAGTTACAAAATAATGGCAACATTTTCCTATTTACATGTTGTGATGTGTATAGTTACATCGTGTACTAAGACAGACGGAAAATGAAAAGTTGCGATTTTCTAGACTGATATGTCTATGAACTATACTCGCATTCCTGTGTAATAATCAAGGTTTATATCAGTCTAGAAAATCGCAACTTTTAATTTTCCGTCTGTCTTAGTACACAATGTAACTATACACATCACAACATGTAAATAGGAAAATTGTTGGTGTTATTTTGTCACTTATTGATCAGTAGGCTAGCTGGAGCCATTTACCTCCAGTCTTTGTGCTAAGCTAGGCTAGCTGTGGATGCGTCAGACAGAGTTATGGCACGCACGGAGATGAGAATGGTGTGTGCGGACTTATCTAACTCTGGGGGATATACGGTGAATAAGCTAAAGTCCCAAAAAGTCGGCGTGTTCCTTTAACAACAATTTTCAATGCTCATGCAAAGCTTTGAATGATAATCCTATAGAAGTTGACTTCCTCTCTGAGAAAATGCTCAGAGCTCCATGTTAATTGTTGATTGCCTGCGTTCTGTAATCATACTGAGGAACATTTAGCCTCAGGAATAGCTAGTGATTAATTCATACTGGCAACTACAGCTCTATTCAGCTCATTGGAGTTCTTAGCTTTCTGTGACTAATAATGAAGCAGTATCCTGCACTGATGCTTACAGACTGACGACAGATAAATCAGCAAAGCAATGAAATCTCTGAAATATAAAAGTCCAATGTATTTTTTTTTAAAACCAAAAGTATTAAGAAACTAAATTACTTAGGTAATAGAGCATTTCACAAGTATAGATAGGCATAGAAAGATGAAAGTCAATTGACTGTGTTCACCATTCTCAGCGGCAATGATATACTGTAAGGACCTTCTCTGGCTGTTAGAAACATACCATTACCTCTGTCTGCATGACAGAGATTGTTTATTGGTGCCATAATGAGCAGCAGTTTATCTCTTAAAATGCTTCATCAACACTCGACATCTGTCTGGCAAAATAACTCCTTCCAATTTTGTACATTAGTAATCTGTGATTTTGTCCCTATAAAATGGTTGAATGAACTCAACTTTAATTAAAGGGATAGTTCACCCAAAAACAAAAATTTGATGTTTTTCTGCTTACCCCCAGGGCATCCAAGATGTAGGTGTCTTTGTTTCTTCAGTAGAACACAAATTAAGATTTTTAACTCCAACCGTTGCAGTCTGTCAGTCGTATGATGCATGTCAATGGGGTCCAATTC